>CM039682.1:977500-1045000 GCA_022537955.1 Schmidtea mediterranea
ATGAAAGAATATGATTGGTTAAAATATAAAATAATCTTAATACATTATTTTTAATAACATATTTACAAACTACCAAGCGCGTATAAAATTAATTTAAATTTGTATTAAATCTCGTCCTTACTTCGAAAATTACAACTTATAATTTTCAGACAATAAGATTTTAAGAATATTTCGAATAATTCATCAGAGTTTTTATCAGCGAAGAAAATATTTAGACTTGCGATAGTGTATAAATCTATTGAATGTATAAGCTATTAAAATCTGTCTTGAAACATAAATGTCATTGCATAGTAGATCATTTTTCTAAGCATTTTGGGATTTCTGATTTGACCTTCGTTTTCATTGGGGTGGTATCTAGAATTGACTCTTTCTGAGCACAGTTCATATGACATCCATGAGAAAGTTGTTACTGAAATCCGAAAACTTGCTGATTCGGATTTCCTTGATTGACAAAAGCTATAGGCCTATAAGGTCCTTTGCTTGATCTTTCTCCTTAGAACTAGAACGATCAAAACCAGTCCTCTTTTAAAATTCAATAAAGACAGAAATCTCTTTGTCAACATTATTTGCAAATTAAGTAATTCCTTTAAGAAAATTTTATTTCTGCCAAATCATTTTTAAGTAACTTTTACATTGCAATATTATTATACAATAAAAATTAACATTGATTCTTCAAACCTTGTCACTGGTCCACGGCTGAAAGTTTTGATAAAAAGTCAAAACCTCATCATTCGTGTAAGAAAAGTCGTCTGAAATAGCTTGAAATAACTACTAACGGAATAACAATAATAATGCATCAGATATAAAATATCATTTACCTTTTAGAATTAAGTGTGAGCCTGCAAGGACGCCAGTGGTATGATGTCATATTTTATTATTCTAACGTCAAAGATCATGACTTAAGAACATGTATCTTCATAGTGACAACGTCTGCACATTCTATCTTCAGACTTTCTATATAGGTTTGCAAGGTAAGGCAGTACTTGTCCTTGCACGATGAAAGGACCAGCTAAATCTTTTTTAAATCTTGCTTTATTGGTGTTAGGCGATAAACTAAATGTCGATGATCTATTTATATTACTGCACTTCTATTTAGTAAAAAAGAATTATAAAAAGTTAAATGAAAGATTTTAAAAATAGAATGGCGGTTTTAGTAAGGCAAAATGATTGTTTCGCTTGAAGATGTAGTGAGTCATAAAGAGGATCCTTTTTAAACACTTCAAAGAACTGAGTGGCAGTACTTGGTCGGTAAAATTGAGTCTTTCTTCATGAATGTGATGTCTGATCAGTTAAGGTAATTGAAGCTTTCTTGGAGTAAAAGTTGGTTAGTTCCAAGCCTAGGCTTATTGATGAATTTGAATGAATTAACATTAATCCTTTTCATAAATTCACAATTTGATGCAAAGTCTGAAATGACTTTTTGTTTGGGTGTGATTTTTTTGTAAACTTTACGCCAACTCCAATCTATTGTAAAATCTTACAAATGCAATCAAAGGCTACACCACCAAAAGCAATAGGTGTATTTTAGCTATATTTCGAATGTTAGACAGAAAAACGTACAGAATGATGCTCAGCTGCTCGTCCGTCGTGAACAGAACCTACTTTTTGTTTGATATGAAGAATATTACTTTATTTATTATCCACGTTATAAGACATCTAGCTAAAACTGAAGCCAATATTTTTCGACCTTGCAAACAAATCTTTGCAAAGATTTTATAAACCTATTATTTGCAATTTATTTCGTTATTAGGCTGTACCACGCTTTGTAATATTTCCCCAGTTTTTGTGATAATTACTTTATGGGTTTTTGGTGCGTTCTATGACGGAGATTACCGAAATTTCTGTTTTCTCAAAGTAAGTTACATTATATTTTGGTTTTCAAAAAGCATTTTTTAAAATCTAAAACGTCTGTTGGTGGAGTGACAAAAAAACAAAGAAGTGATATAAAGAGGTAAGTTTATGTGACGGAGGATGTTTCTGGTTCTATTAGAAAGAGAAGCAGGGATGCCAGATTTTCGAAACATCATACCTGGAAATTCCCGACGAAATCGGGAGGTCTGGCAAGCCTGTCGGGAATAAAAAACAAAAAAAAATGAATTATATTTTTATGCATTTATAAATAAAATATATTAGAAAAAATAACAAAAAAATAAGTCTTTAGTTTTGTTAACGTAAAAAACAGTAACAATTAATTTTACTTATAAATATTTATCAGCATTTGCTGCTTTTTTAAGTATTCCTTGTGCATTTTCTGTCTATAAGAATGCCTGAAACTCATTGCACGTCATTTTGAAACTAAATGTAACACCAATCCATAAGGAAAAGGTGAAATCACAAATCTGTATAGTAAAAAATAGCGAGCAATAAGTATGATAGAAATATAATTTCTCTATTTTTCTTAGTTTCGTTTAATTTTATGATTTTTTTAAAAAAAATCCTTTCAAGATAGGTAAAATCTATTCAAAATCTAAAACTGTTCAATATCGGGAATTACGGTTCATATATCGGGAGACGGGAATATGCGTTCCATATCGGGCAACTCCCGACGAAATCGGGAGGTCTGGCAAGCCTGAAGAGAAGGATATATATAACATCTAGCTGCCACTTAGTGTTACGTCTATTAATGTAGTTTATTCAGAAAATATTGTGATGCAAACTTTTTTCGTAACCAATTCTTGAGAAAGCGATGTTTGAAGTAACGTAAGAAAATTCAGCCCGAAAATTAATTCCTTGATCCACGCTTCTGACACCAATGTTGTGTTCTGTAATATTCATCATAGAGATAGACAAGATTTTTGATTTCGTTATTTACTAAATTAATATCATATTTAAACAAAGCTTTTAAATATCAATTGAATATTTATAATATTTTAATTGTTTTGTCAACAAAGTGAAAATTAGACAAAAATAGAATTAGAGAAAAATAGAACAAATAACGATATATGATATTTTTCAAACAAGTCTTATTTTTAAATTATTATATTTTTAAAAACAAAATACGATAAATAACTAGGATAATAAACAAATACTTCAAACAATTGAAATATATTTAAAGGAAAATATCCTCATCATTAGCCTGTTATTTAATTCACTGTCGAATATTTTATATGAAAACATAGTGATGTAATCAGTGGCGTACCTAGGGTAAATGGCGCTTATGGCAAACACCGATCTTGCGCCCCTCTTCGACGATAGGTTACTTACGTTTTATTTTCTAAAAACTACTTTAGAATTAGGTAAAAAAAATCACACAACTTAAATCTATTAACACTTTATTATAAATTTATGTTTCTTGCTTTAGCTGACACAAATTGTTTAATTATATTATCAAAGTCATTTTCTTTGGTCATTTCTCTTTCTATGCTAAGTAATCAAATGTGAACGAATTTACGAGATAGAGGATATGGAAAAACAAACGAAAAACGAATGCGTGCTTTTTATTACGCAGTTTTTTAATACACATATTTATATCTATAAAAATATTTTTTATTTTCATTTGAGTATTTATACGTTAGGCGCTTTTTCGCGGCCACCTTCAGTTGGCGCACATGGCACGTGCTATGCCTGCTATACCCTAGTTACGCCTCTGGATGTAATAGTTATGATTTATTGAATAAATTACTCTTAATAAATTCATCGCCATTGATGATTAACTGTAGAGATTGCAATTTAATTACTAATTTAATTAAGAAATATTTCTTGAGTCATTTTTTCTTTAAATTAACATAATTTATTTTTAATCCTTTAATAATTCTGAAGTTTTGTTATGAATAATTTATTTTTTTGACAAATTTTTCCATTTTCTGAGAATCTGTAAAATAATTCATGTAAGACTAAAGTAAAAACAATGTTTGTAATGATCTAAATTATTGGAGGCGGAATGTTGCGATAAGGATTCAACCGACTGCCCATCATCATGGCAGGATTTCTGATGACATTGCTGGTGGCCGGTTGTTTCGATATGCCTATGGAATTGTTGGATGCAACTTCCGGTTCCGGGGATTTCGGATGTCGGGCAGCATAACTGTATGAACCTATTGCTTCTTCATCATTGAATGCTGGCTCTTTTTGCCTTTCGGATTTTGAATCGTCTCTTGAGAACTGAGAAAGCAGCGGGGTCTTAGGTGAGTTATTTGATAAGCTTGGTCCAAAACCGTCTAAAGTTGGATTATTTTTTGGCTCTAAAATTGATGAAAATTTGTATAATAATTTTATAAAAGATCATTGAAGAATTTATCACAATAATCGTCTTATCAATAAAGCTTTGCATATTACAATACAAATATATATTAAAAACTTCTAATAAAATTTCAATATCAGACATGCAATTTACTCATACAGCCCTCATCGTGTTCACTAATATTGGTCAATCCCTTCGGTCGATAATGTTCATGAACTCGAGTGCAGAGATAATGAAAAAACATGAAAAATTATAAAATAATTACAAATTTTCTAAGATATAAACAAAATCCAAATGTCACACAGATGAAAAGAAGATTTAATTTAGAATATTTATCAAAACTTGAGCGTGAATGATTTATGATACTGGAAATGAAAAACACTTGTACTAAGGACGAAATCATTTATACAAACAAACAAGCAAGCAAATAAATAAATAAACAAACAAACAAACAAACAAACAAACAAAAATGATCATCAACACAAGTTCTAACTAATCTAGATTAATTGTTGTTTTTGCAAAAGTTATTTAATCATAGAAATGAAACAAAAAATTGTTACTTTTTGTCAAATTAGATTTGAGAATAATTATGATAATTAATGTTTTTTTTCTATTTTATCTTGTTGTCGACACTGAAATAGAGATAATTATTCTTTGCATGTTTGATTAGGTTGCCTGACTCTTTGAAAGCATTGTATTTTCCATAAATTTTATCAGTGAATTGTTTGTAAAGGGGCATTCAGGGGTAGAGGGCTAAAAAAGGGCTACAAAATCTTACCGGTGATGAATCTTTTCTCTAATGCTTTCTATGACTGTGTGGTACAGAAGCATATGAGAGCAAAATGTTCAAAACCTATGTAAAAGTGTGCATAGTCCAATGGTGAACAATCTAATTTTGTGTGAAATACAAAAATAACTGAGCAATTCTCAAAAAATTAGAGCGCGGCCGAGCACCTGCGCATCTTAAAAAGAACCTGGACCAACAGGGAATGGACATGTACCTTTGAATTAATTTTTTTTTATAATTACAAAAGGTTAAATATTACTTAGTTCCCTCCATTTTTAGCTCCTTTCCCTTTTGTCTATTACACTTTCTGTACAGAAAAATACATTTTTTCTGCTCATTTGTCTTTATTTAATACAGATTTAATATAATAATATTGTTATTGTTGAAAATAAGAAAATTATTGCAAATTTCATAGTACGAGTTCTCACTGTTATTTGCCCCCCCCCTCCTTAGTTTTCTGATTTAGTTTTGGTCCTTATAAATTTATGTTGAAAAATTATAATTATAATTATGTCATTTGTGAGTTATTTTTTAAAGCATATTTATTCTATTTTTCGGCAAAGAAAAATATTTTTCTATGTTTATATTTTTATTTTTGTTATGATAAGAATTTTAGACGACTCTGGAAAGATTTTAGAAAACTATTTACTTTTGGTTTTTGTTGTAATGTTTGATTTTTATTATTCTAGTTTGTGCGCATTCTCATTGGAGCATATTGGAAATAAACAACCAATCATTAGTTTGTAAAAGTTATTTAGGTGTTTTTAGAATGAGTGCGAATTTCTCCAATGTATGTGGCAGTGCACCCAATTCGCGCAAATTTACAGCAACTCAAACACCAGAATTCTTGAGGTGGAAATTAATTTTAAAAATTAAACTAACGTAAGAAGGTTGAAAAAACGTAAAAACACTAGAAAATAAAGCCTTTTATTTTTTGTTAATATTAGTAAGTAGTGATGAAAAAACAAAAAAACTTAAACAAATCTTGAAGCAATTTTATTATAAACAAAATTTAAATTGAATTCCTACTTTTAATGAAGCTGGACACTGGGCTGTTTATGGGGCTTTTGTTAAAATCTTCCAGAGCCATTGACTTGTTGGTCTTCTCTGTCAACTGAGTAAAAGTAGCGGGAATCCCGCGCTTCACAAAATAGATTATAATACAAATAGAAGAAATAAAAATCAGTATAAAAAATAGAACTCCAACGACAATTTTTGTCGATGCTTGAGTCGTTGTCAACGGCTTTATTTGATAATCTTTTGGCACAGGCGAGTAAGCTGAATGGGGGGGGGCAGTAAGTGCTTCCTAATACAATATTTAATATACTTACGGATGTCTAAGTTGAATCTTTTAACGGCCTTCAGACATTGGTCAAACAAAATAAGTTGAGTTTGCAGGATCTGACCAATTCCGGAATTTTCAAAATAACTCACAAGCTCTTGGTTTATTTCCTGAGTCGAAAAGTTTTGAAACAAATTCCCGCTGAGGTCGTTCAAGGAATTGGTATTGCAAACGGAATCAGAACCGTTTTCCGTTGACCAAACTGAAACTTGACTCCATATAATATCAACAAATACCTGAATTAATTTCTTTTTCATTTTTCTAGTCATTATTTTTTTTATTTTGAAGTTACAATGAAACATTGGAAAATTAAGAAAACAGGAAACCGGATAAAGGTTATTATTGTTTCTTCATTACACTGTTGGCAACTTTTCCGGTGTTCATATTCAAAAAAGATTGAGATTTATTTTAGAATTTAAAAATAATAATAATAATAATAATAATAATAATAATAATAATAATAATAATAATAATAATAATAATAATAATAATAATAATAATAATAATAATAATAATAATAATAATAATAGTAATAAAAATAATAATCATTACAAGATCGTTTCTAATTCGTGTAAGGGACGGGATATATTATATTTATTTTAATATTATATTTATTTATTAAAAACTCCGGTTGGATTGTGTTCTGATCTCGTTTATCAATTTACATGTAATGGGTGTAATGCCACATACATTGGAGAGACTTCCCGTCATCTCTGTACTCGAGTTCTAGAGCATTGTCGATTGAAGGGTTTGACCAATATTAGTGAGCACAATAGAGGCTGTAAAAGTGATATAGGAATGTCTGATTTTAGAATTTTGTTGAGAAGTTTTGATAATTATTGGGAACGCGTGATATGTGAAGCATTGCTGATAAGGTCATTGGATCCAAAGATTAATGTGCAAAGTGCTGTGACTACGAATGTTTTAATTATTTTTTAATAGTTGGATTGTGTAAAATTGTAATAAATAAATGATTTTTTGTTTAATTTTTTTTTTCATTTCATTAAGTAAAATGATTTAAATTTATAAGAAAAATTGATATTAATTTATGCAAAATGATTCAATCTTTTAATTTTTAATATTAATTTAAAAGTTTTAGTAGAAAAATATTTTATATTTATTTAGAATTTTAAAATTAATGTAAAAGTATTTAAATATTTATTTATTAAATATATAAATTAATCCATACTATTTTGATTGATAATGTAAAACGAGTGTTTGAAAGGCGCTTACTCTTAATAATAATAAAGCAATGATTTCTTGCTAGCAACATAAATTAACATTTTAAACAAGTAAATAAAAAGAGAAGCCATTGATCGAAAGTACTTTAAATCATTTAATATATACTTTACAGCAAGGACTTATCTTATTATTTACTTGTTTAATATTAATTATCAACTTAGATGTTACAAGAACATCTTTTAGATGGTTTTCAGTTAGTAAAAACAAATCCCAAAATTTATTTATATTAAAATATTGTTGTAATTTCAAACAAACTTTAACAATTTTTCGTTTTCGAAATAAATATTTAATTACTAAAAAAATTTAATATTTAAAATTATCAAAGTCATCAATTTAAAACATTTTTTAAAAATTTATTATATAACTAAAATACCAAATAAATATTTTACAATTATTTACAATTAAAAATTCATTTTAATTTATTTTAAACAATTTTAACTAATAATCGAAAAAAATTGTAAGATGAAAATACTTAATAATAATAAAATAATAATAATAATAATAATAATAATAATAATAATAATAATAATAATAATAATAATAATAATAATAATAATAATAATAATAATATTAATAATAATAATAAAAATAAAATACTTTTTTATCATGTGACCTCTTGCGAATTGAATGTATAATAACATCTTCTGCTTTTTCACAGAACTGTAAATGTTTTCTTTTGTGTGGTTCAAGTTTAAACATCCTGAAGCCATTATAAACTGTCCTGTTGCCCAAAGAACATGAAGGATGCAGATATGCGTTGATTGTTCTGGCGAGTTTTATTTTAGAATCTAACTCGAAAACATTTTTGGCATAATTTTGAAGCGGTAATATCGTCAAGTTGACAATGTGCGTACTCGCCGTTGAATGTCGACTCGGTTTGAGGGTCATTGAAAGATAATATTTAAGATTTTCTCTCACTTCTTCCGAATCAAGGAAAATTCTAAATGTTGATATGAGGGGGCCCGTAAATCGCAATCAAAACGCAAACTCACCGCAAGGAAAAGTAAGACTGCAACACGAGATCTGATAACAACGGCAGCCCATAAATAATTCTCCCGTCATGAGACAGCTTCAGCCACCCCAAATCCCAAACGCTGCCATCTAAACCGATTATAATTAAAACAAAAAATGAGAAATAAAAATTATAATTTTAAATAACTTTTATTTGATAAAAAATTTAAAGAAAATTTGTTTTGCATTTTTAATTTAAAATATTAAAGGGAAAACTGTCAATGAAAATTCGCTGTTTTCCCCTTTACAATGGATTTTAATGCATTTTTAAAATTTTTATGACTTTTAAAACTGATTGAACTGCTCTGCTGCCATTATTAATATTTTCAACAAAATATCCCATGGGAAATAAATTTTAATTATGCTATAAATTCCCGGAATTTGCAACGGGGGTTTTTTTTCATTTTAAAATTGGAATAAAAAATATAATAAATATGTTTTTAATTAATTAATCATTATTACAATTAATAAGAATTTTATTATTATTATTATTATTATTACTGATATTATAAAAAAAATTTTAATATTATTAAAATAATTTAATTTAATTTATAAAATATTACATTATTATTTTAAAATTATAATATAGATAAAAAATTATAATATTTATATAAAAAAAATTTTAAAAAATGAGTTAAAAGTATTTAAATATTTTTGAAGTGTTTATTTATTAGAAAATTAAATTATTATTATTTGTGGCCATGACGCGTTTATCTGTGATAATTTATTTTAAATTAGGTTATTTTATTTGCCATATTGTTTTTATCGAAGACCCTCTAAAATTTATTTTTAATAATATGGTAGTTTAAGTGCCAATAATAACATTTTTCTGTAAAAATAGATATAGATAATAACTATTGTTAGGCTGAAAAGACGCACCAAAACCGTTTGAAATGTAATAAGTTTTTTCAGACATGAGTTGTATGTGAGTGCTATACATACATTTGGCAGTCAGAATAGATTCAAAGACCTTTGAAATTCATACTAGAGCACCTCTTTAAATACAATCTCAAAGTATACATATTAAATTAGTTGTAAGGGACATACAATCAGAACCACGGGACAACTAAAAATTCATCCGGTTCTACAGAGCACTTAATTTTCAGTGAACTACACATTGATGTTTTCTTATCAGACATCAGAGAATGCATGCGAGTGCGATATAGAAATTGTTTGCTTATAGCAGATTCAAAGTAGAAATTGTGTATTTTGTTCATAATTATTTTATTGATTTTCTTTTACCGTCTTATAACTGAAATATTGATTTACCAACAAGTAAATAAATATTATTAATTATACATAAATATTATCTTGTGTATAATTTTAAGTGATATCGAGAATTTTCTTTGATGGAAAATATTTATCGAAATTAAAATCTGTCTGTTTGGAGAAAATAATTTTTCAAAATTTCAACTCCTCAAAGCAAAGTCAATTTCAAAGGAAATTTGCCGCCATTGAATGGAATTGCACGCTAAAATGGCCGTGATTGATTGGATAAATGATGCGTATACACGCTGCGAAGAATTTCTCAGAGATTTTTTAATTGCGTTGGATTCCTGTGACGGAATTTTTTGATTTACCAATTCCATATGTGAAGTTTTTAATTTGATATTATTTATATAATTATTTTTTATCTCACCAATATTGGGAAACCCACCGAAAAATGGAATGTTTTCAATAAATTGAAAAAAATCAAAACAAATCATTAAGAATGTGCAAAATATGTCAAAGGTTGGTTGGAAGTTTAAAGGTTGAATACATTCATATTTTTTTCTGTAGAATGAATTTCATTCATATTTTGCGAACAGTTCTGGATTTGGCGCATTGCCCAGCACCTTTACAGAACCTTCAAAACTTCTCGACCTTTGACTACTCTCCATTTCTCGCAGTAATTACAAACCTTACATTATTTTGAAAACAATTTAACATAACTAGAAAGGTCAACTCTCTATATTATGAACACGTGCGTAAGCTGCAATGATTATGTTCATTTTAAACAAAATATGAACACACCAACATAAAATGAAAAAGCAATGAGTAAATCTTTATTACCGAGATAATTGATAATTTTTAATTCTTTTTTCTTCATAAATCTATATAGTTCATCTTTAATAGTCAAAATTGTTTTTATATCTTCTGGCATATTTTCCAGGTGTTCATTTTGGATGGACAAAGTCGTTGATTGGGAGTTTATAAAAACCAACCCCGTTTCATCGCAGTTGAAGATATCAGCTGGAACAAATCCGCTTTCTCCATACAAAAATTTTGATAAAATATTATATCTCTTTTTAAACCCCGATATCGGTTACGTAATAAATAACTTATTAAAGTTTATAGGTCACCGTTGTCATGACAGGATGTAACAGCCCAAGTCAAACCACACAATGGAATTGTAATTAATTTTATTATTCTTCACCTTGATTTGATTTCATTAACTAATTCATTTATCTTCATTCAATTTTCAACTAAAAATCAATGTTTTCTGTTTAACATTAATTTTGAAAACGTCCGCGCCAAAAAAAGATTGAGTCGAAAACTAACTGAAAATAAAGTTGAAAATAACTCGTTTTACAACTTTAACAAAATTTAATATTATTTTTATATCAATGTAATTTTTTTTACAGAATTTATTTGATCTCTTTCGTTATTTTATTTTCTGATTAAATCGAAATCTTCGAATGATGAAAAAAATGCGTTGTAACAGATGAGAGATATTTATAAAAAAATGTTCAGCCTCATTTGAATGAGATTTCATGAAGAGAGAAGGTGGAGGGGGGGGGTAATTCGCGTCTGAATAGATGGATAATGCAGTGTTTTAATCAGTGAAAATAACGATTTTCCAGCTCACTAAATCTCACATCAACCCGTGATAATTGCCACTCATTAAGTCGCAATAAATAGGGAAAAACAATGCATTTATTACACAATAATATTTCCTTTTGTTTTTTTTCATTTTTTTTATTTTAACGTTTAAATGATTTAAAATAATTTTAATTTATTAAAAAAAATTTTATTAAAATTTTCAAATTAATCAACATTTAAAATATAAAATAAAAAATAAATTTGTTAATTTCCGCAGTGTTTTCTCATAAAATAAAAAATGAAATATTTCGATCTAAAATAGGTTGTAAGAGAAAGAATTGTAAAATTTTGCTTTAGAGTGGTCAGGAATCATATACGACGCAACTCCATTTTTTAAATACTCGCAAAAAATATCAAAATTGATGTAGAAAAACAATTACATATTTTGTTACATAAAAATATTACATTGAAATATTGTCAATGTAAGTGAAATCACTTCAAACTTAGAATAAAAATATGATTCGGTAATAAATGCCCACACGAAAAATGCACACAGAAAAATGCACACAGACAGTATTGCTCAAACGAAAAATCCTCACATAGAAAAAAGCACTACAATAAAATAAATAGAGAAAAAATCAAGAATAATATTCAATCTAAGAGTTAATCAATGTACGATAATAATAATAATAATAATAAAAATTCAACCAATTAAAAACTTAATAAAAAACTAAAAAACCCTATTTATCTTCTGTGTGCATTTTTCTCTATTTTTTTATGTGTGAATTTGTCTATGTGTGCATTTGTCTATGTGGACAATAATCCGATCACGTAAAAATATAGCTTAAAATAATATTTTTAAGTTTTCACCCTAATTAAGTGTGAAAAATATATCATTTAAAACAAACTAATAAATCGAGAATCACTCAATTCTATCCGTGACCCAAGCGTAACCCAAGCGTAAAATCAACTGAAAAAATATGTGAAATCAGTGATTCGTGTCAAATTCTAGAAGTCGTCAGTTGATAAATACAAAATCAAATGTCCACTGATTTGGGTGAAATTCGTGAAATTGTTTCAAGCATCATTTATTGTTTCATTTAAACAAACAAAGGAACAGGAAAAATTAATTGACCTGAGATAGTGACATTTCCTGAAACTCCATTTTCACGAAAGGAAGTCAAGAGAAAACCTAACAAATTCCAATACAATTTCAATTGAATATTTTTTCCTATTTTAAATTTAAATTTAATTTTGATTTTAAATCAATTTTAAAAATTATTTAAATTTTAACAGATTTATCAGAAATGCTTATTATATGGAAAGTTGTGCAAATGTAGAAACCAGCATTTGACAAAAACATTTTGGTGTCCATGATATAATAACTGATTCTGAACAATTCTGATATACTGAAATCAAAATTGATGAACTAATTTTTACACAAACTTAATTTTTAAAATTTCAATAACTTTAAAATTACAATTTCTTAACAAATTAAAAAAGGATTTAATTTATAAATAACATATTTTTTATTAAAAATTAAAAAGATACAATTGTTGGGGTATTACGAAAAAAGCACAGTAAAATCAATAAAACACCAAAATGATAAAAGTGCAACATTAATTAAAAAATTTACAAAAATTCGAAAGTAGTATTGATCGGGGGAAATTGGTATGGTTGAACGCCAAATTGAGAGACGAGTTCAGAAATAATTATAAAAATTTAGTGAAGGGTCCCTAGAAAATAATATAAGACAAAAAAAGAAATTAGTTAAAAAATTAATTACTAATGGGAAGCCCGAGTCAATGGGAAGTCCGAGGCAATGGGAAACCCGAGAGATGAGGAAAACCCGGCGTGTAGACGGAATAATATAAAAGGGTAAATTGGCCTAAACATTATTAAATGGGTGCCACTGATCTATGGGGAGGTAATTATTTCCTAATCTTTAATTTAGTAATGTAGCAAACGTTATTGACAAATGTCGGCTAAGGTGGTCTGTGGGAAGTAATTATTTTTAATAATTTAGTATGGCAGCAAATGTTGTTGACAATTGTCTGAAAACAGTCTGAGCAGGAGTATAAAAGGAAAATGGAAAAACACGAAATGGCCAGTAGTTGAAGCAAACGAGTAGTGTAGCCAGGCCAGTAGAAGAATCTAAACCCAAGTAAAGTCAAACGTTATCTATCAGAAAAGGTGATTATCCATTGGATAACCTACCTTAAGATAATCAAATTTATTCGGTGATTGAAGGGTGAATAATAAAATTAAACCCTTGCTGCAAAGTAATAATTATATTGAAAAAAGTTTCGATTATTAAATAACCAATCGAAACTTTTTTCAATATAATTATTAATTTGCAGCAAGGGCTTATTTTATTATTTACTTATCTGATGTCTTAATCTATGTCGCTACCAAGGAATCACCGTTTTATACTAATAAAACTTATTTTTATATATGAATGTGATTCTTTTATATATCAAATAACGACATAAAACCTTTATTCTTAGTTATTGTTCTTGTTAATTGTACCAGAGTATATTTATACCAAAATGTATTTAAATGAAATCTTAGAAAAAATTTTCTTCGTTTTCTAACCTTCGATAAATATAATTCTTTTGTATTACCTTTTCCTTCAAAATTATTTGTGTATTTTACACTTTGTAAAGAAGCTAGTCATTTCTGAGAACATATATCAAATCTTTAGAGACAATTCTATAATATTGGACACAAGTTCATTTTCTTCATAGCGTAATCCTGTAAGTCCTTCACGGACAAAACCCCTTCATGATGTCTTTTCCAAGCGTCACATAAAAAGTTTTGCGTAGATTTCTCAACGCAATTATTATCAGAGTGGACGATGTTAATGGTTTCGGCATTTACTTCATCAATTGGACAAAGTAATTCCCGGGACTTTTTCTTAATCTGGGACATGGCAATGCCACAGGCACAGTTTATGCAGAATCTGTGCCGACATTGGGTAAATTTGACAAAACTTTGAGTTTGAATTTCAGTAAAACAAAGAGTACAATGCATTTCCATCTAATATGATCAGTAATGAATTTACTTGATAATTAATTTAAACAAAATACTTAATTAAAACAATATTTCCCATTAAATTATAATTAATATTTCCTAAAAATATCCGTAATTCCGGACTACTTCCGGATTATTTATCCGTGAGATCTGAATGGGAAGGCCAGATTTGATTATGCAAACAAATTGGCACATTTTCGGATCATAAGCTTTTTTTCTAGTTATATTAGGAGCTGGAGCAAAGAATTATTTAGTTATTAGAAATCTGGAATTATCAAAGGAATAGAAACATCTTTAATAATTGAGGGTCACCTTCAATTTCGATATAACTTATGATAAATGAAGATCAATTGTTTGCTGACAAATTTCTGATGATTTTGACCCCTTGAGTAATAAATTTGACCCCTACACTATTACGCATTATAATACGATTCTTTCCAACTTGATTTCCAAAGTCCTAAATATAGCACTAAACCCAAAAACTGGAGAGATATTTTGAAAACTTCATCTATATATTAAAAAGAATTGTTTTGCTTATTTATATTTTCTAACATTGACTGCCCAAGGACAGCTAAAAAAATAATAATATACACTTAATAAATCATCATAAATAAGGTTTGTTTATTTGCCCATGTTTAACAGTTATGAAATAGAAAATTTGAAATAAATAAAAATAATTTTAATAAAAAAAAAATACAATTATTTATAGCCTGTAAAAATAAATAAAAAGGAAAATTATTGGTTTAATATTAAATGATTGCGATGTAATATAATTTATTAATATAAGGGAAAAAGTAGCAAAAATTATGAAATCAAATATCATTGATATTTCTGTCACTTCAATAATCGAGTTCTTGAACATTGTCGATTGAAGGGATTGACTAATATAAGTAAGCACAATAATAATTGTAATAGTAAAACTGGCATTTGTGATTTTAAAATTATATTTAAAATTTTTAATAATTATTCAAAGCGTGGAATATGTAAGACGTTGTTAATAAAATCAATAGACCCAAAACTTTAGGTTCAAAATGATGTGAGCATGTATATTTTGAATTTTGTTGGGGTTGTCGGTTAAATTATGTATTACCAATTATCGATCTGATTCAGAGCGTGTCTTGAAATATCAGTAACAATGACAAAATCCTCGATATTCTCAATATTTGTTGTTTATTACAATTGCAATCAATTCGATTTTGCTAACACAATTACACAAAAGGTTCACCACTCAAGATTTGAAATCAAGACTTATTACGTCACACAGTGAGTAATTGACCAATCGATAACTACCCAACTGCTTCTTTAATCAAACTCCTCGCTGTACTCGTATCACTGGGCGGATTACTTTAACTTGGGTTACTTGTTCTCTTTTGATATTTTGCTGTGTTTTCTTATTTGTGTCTTTGGCTTTTATAGGTAGTTGACAATTTTTGGCATCTTTGACAAATGTCATGATAATCAACTTTTTCATTTTTCGACTGTCTTTATAATCAACTTCTTATCTTGAATGAAAAGGAAATTCCATTGATAAACTATTTTTGTTTTGTTTTTTCTATTTCTACTTATTAATTAACCTCTTAAGTGGCTATGACTGATATATACGTCATCAACATATGCATTACAAAACGCATAAGACGAATATATTCGCCTGCATATAATATACGTATAAATATATGTTTTTATGCCCAAGACGTATATACCTAGTGGATGACAAAACTTGCCGCTGAAGAGCGCATTTCGTTTGACGAAATAAACCACTTGAGAGGTTAAGAATAACCTTGTCGTATTTCTTTGTTTAACTTTATAGATTTAGTGTTTCTTTTCTCAATTTTCATTTCTTGTTCTCAATATTTCTTGTCAGAGTTCCGGACGACATACTGTCCAACTGATACATTTTCCCCAAACTATTTTGTTATTTAGGTATCCTCAACAATTTATTTAATAGTTTGAACGTTAAATTGCGGGTATATGGATTGTAGTAGTAGTAGTTGTTGTTTGCAAATGTATTAAATAGCAAATTAATAAAATTTATAAATAAAAAAAATTTTGTTTCTTATAAATAAGTTTTTTTCAAAAGAATTTATAGATTGATTGTTAAAATAAAAATAATTTTTGTGTGAAAATAGTTCAACTTATAAAAAGAGATTAATTAAATTAAATTAAAAAAAATAATAATAATGTTGTAATATGTTTATAAAAAAAAGAACAAAAAGGTAAAAGGTTTATTTAAATTTTAATATTTTTAAAACAATTTTAAATTTGTCTGGATTTTGTTTTAATCAGAATTTTTGAAAAATTCTAAACAACCAAAATTTAAATTTTTCAAAAATAAAACAAATTTCCCGAAATCGATAAAAATTCCATTTCAATATAATAACAGTGATGGGCAATTAAATTTTAATTATTACCTCACGATTGTTGAAAATTATTCTAATAAGTAAAACAAAATAATAATTGACAAATTCTTATTAATAGTTTTCCCCTTTAGTTTGATTGCGTTTCAAATAAATGTTTCGTGATTATTTCTCATTTTATATTCACATATTACGTGTTGAATATTTTGTCATAATTTCATAATTTTGGTAATTCAAATATATATATTGTTTGAATTTATAATGATAATAATAATAATAATAATAATAATAATAATAATAATAATAATAATAATAATAATAATAATAATAATAATAATAATAATGATAATATGATAATAATAATAATAATAATAATAATAATAATAATAATAATAATAATAATAATAATAATAATAATAATAATAATAATAATAATAATAATCATAATAATTATAATATTAATAATAATAATAATAATAATTATTATTATTATTATTATTATTATTAAGTGAGTAACAAAATAAGCCCTTGCTGGAAGTAATAATTATATTTTTGAAAAAAGTTTCGATTATTAAATAATCCTGTTCTGAAGAGGATTATCTAATAATCGAAACTTTTTTCACAAATATAATTATTACTTTGCAGCAAGGGCTTATTTTGTTATTCATTTATCTGATATATAATTTATGCTGCTACCAAGGAATCACCGTTTTGTTATTATAAGGACTTTTTTTGTGTTTCACTTTGATTTCTTTATAAGTGAAATAATATTTTTATTTTTATTATTATTATTATTATTATTATTATTATTATTATTATTATTATTATTATTATTATTATTTTAAAAATGCTGATGATGATAACAAAACATTTGACAAACTTGAAAATTGAATTTTTGACTGATAAATTGCCTTTGGTTTATTTATTCTCAGCTTTTTATCGAGGAGGACAGCAAAAATGTTCCCTACGGCGGTTTATAAGTTCATAAAAATGTAAAGAAAAATAAAAAACCTTGATTCAATGATATATTGGACCAAAATACAGCTTCTGATGAATTGATTTCGGTTTTGTCTGCGCTGTTAGAACATGAGCCTAGCGGATCCACTGTGAGCCATGTTGGAGTTCCTAGGGAGTTTTTCTGAAGAGATCTGACAAGAGTTTGGTGCGGATAAGCATCAAAAGTGTATATTGAGGACAGAAACATTGAAATGATGGACTCAGTGTATTGGTCTGACTTGATGAGAAGCCGAATAAGTTTTTTCAGTTTCTCATGTGAACACGCGGTTGTGGAATAGTCGGACGAGTCTGGAGAGTCAAAGAGCATTGACCATGAAATATTTACTTGCCAGCTTTCTTAATATTTAACATTATCAAATCAAACTATAAATTAAATTAAACTGAAAAATCTTGACTGACATGTTTTCTCTGGGAATTTTGGTTTAGTCAATCATATTTCTATTGGGGGCACAACTAATGCTAATATAGGCTAAGGAGGTCTGCCATTCCTTGAATAGGAATTTGTATTGACATTTGTATTGTATATTGTAAATTGAGCTCATTTAAAGTAAACAAATTGGAATCACCGGTCATGAGTAACTGATACAAAATGTGATTGTGACAAAATTAATTTTGTCAACTCTCTTTGTAGGTAAAATTTTGTTAACAAAAAATGAAAAAATATTTTCTCTGAGTATGATGTAAATGGTAAGTTTAAACAAATAAAGAAGATGATTAAAAAAAAATTTAAATGAATTTGTTGTTAGATTTAAACAATAATAATTTTTGTGGAGTTCTTAAAATCATTTGATTTTAAGCTACCTGAAAATGAGACATTTCCTTTTTTAATTATCTTTCTCATTTCTACTTATTATTTCCTTGAAAAATGGTCAGCTGGCTTGGTATTTATCCAAAATACTTGTAAGTGCCAAAAGACTGCAAATTTGATTAAATAATCTGAGTACATTTTTGAGATGTTACCATGTGTTTGATCGGGAAGAAGTCTGGTCCGTATCAGCGTCCATTATTTGATTAAGTCCTTCATCATTGCCGATAGCGGATTGCCAATCTCGAAGAATAATACGACCTTTCTTGTAATCTCTTGCAGCATCACCAACCAATTCAAGTAAATCAGCAGTAAAGTATTCCAAAACTGCCACCAAACAAATCGTTGCTCCAGTTCCAACACATTCAGCAAAATTTCCCTTTCGCAACGTTTTGTGAATTCGACAAACAGGAAAATGAAGACCAGCTCTTGAGCTACAAATTCTGCTTGGAGACTTATTTGTTTTTCCAGCTTTACTTTTCATTGACATCTTAAATGAGGTTGATTCTTGCATTGAAATAGAGGATTTGATAGAACAAGCCCGACAAGCCATATCCAATGCACTCCTGAACACCTCATCATTTGACTGGAAGATAGGATACTATAATTCGGTTAAATTATGTTCACAAAACTCCATCAAAGTCGACAATTGCATAATTTTAAAAACATTTTGCACTGATGATGTTTTCGTTATTACATTTTCATTTGAAGAGTAAAAATTAGAAATGAGCATGAGCAGAAATTTCGACATAATTTTCGATTCCGTTTCTGTAAGTGATGACATTATTTCGAACGGGAAAAGAATTTTGGAACTATTTTACGCGGCACAGAATAATCCACAATATGTGTAAAATAATCCACTTTCAGATAATTCAAGGTTTTCACCATATAAATTTGAATTAAACCTTTGTTCTCCAACTTGATAAACAAAGACAACTACATCATTTTCATAAAAAATTGGACATCCACTTTCTAAATAACGTGCATAAATCATGTGTTCAAGAACTGATTCGGCATTTTTAATCTCAATGGGCTTATTACAAAATCCACACGTATCAACTGAGAATCTAAAATGATTGAAATGGGAAATAGAATCAGAAATCATAAATGAATTTGGAATATTCCGGTTACAAATATTGCATCCAGTTGTAACTTTTTTAGAAACCAATTTTAATGAATTGCATTTTAAATAATTAAATCTTAATTCTTTTTAAAGCAAGCCGATTTACCAATATTATTTAAACAAAACATATTAAAGTAGATTAAGGATCACACAAAATCGTTTTTTAAATAAAACCTACATTTTTAGAAAACGGGGCTAAATTATAGTTCTTTATTTAATTTTGGAGAATTTTAATTGTAAGACCCTCTACAATTTATTTTAATTTACTTAAACATATTTTAATCTATATGGTGCACATCCACCATGAAAAATGAAACATTTTATTAGAAATTGTATTTCAATTTTTATTTTGACAATAAAATCAGAAAATAACGCTTGATATTTGTATTGCATATTGTAAATTGAGTTCATTTGAAGTAAACGAATTGCGTTTTGTTTTAGAATTTTGACTCTAATGACTTATTTTAAATATAAACTATATTTTATATTTATTACTTTTTATTAAAATTGGAAGAGATCCGAATAAAAAATTAAAATGATTTATACAGATCTAGACAAAAAAATTTGCATTTTATAAAAATTTATAATAAATATTTAACAGCTTTAATATTCTTTTAGTAAATTTAGGATTTTCAACATTTTTCCTGGATGGTGCTTGTTTAGATAAACTTCAAAGGTATATTTTTATAATTTGTTGATTTGAGCTCCTGAAACTCATTCAATAGCCCTCAGAAAACGTTTAGAAGTTCAACTTCATGCCATTTTTGGCAACGTTTTACACATAGACTACACCAGCGGTTTTCAACCGGTGGTTCGCGTACCACGGGGGGTAAGCCACATGTCGCTAAGTTGTACGCGAAAAATAAATATAATTTATTTATAAATTGTATAACTGAAAATTTAACATTTTTACCATATTAATTGGTTCGCGTACCACGGGGGGTAAGCCACATGTCGCTAAGTTGTACGCAAAAAATAAATATAATTTATTTATAAATTGTATAACTGAAAATTTAACATTTTTACCATATTAATTGTGTCGGATTAAACTATTGATTTTTTTATCAGAATGAAAATAAATAAATTATCATTGAAAAAAGCAAACAGATCAAAGGTGAGCAAAAAAATAAAATAATAGTATAAAATAATAATTGTAAAAAAAGGCATAAAAATTGGACTAGTACAAAGGTGAGAATTGCAAATATTGTAATCTAAACGTGAAACATATATAAATTGACATGCAATGCTTTGCTGCTCCGATTGTAACAATATTTGTAATAACGAATTTAGTCTTACATTGACATTTATAAAGTCAAGTTGTCAGGTAAATTATGATTCTGAAACAGGATGTTGACAAAAGATCGGTTTTTGTGGCACTGAAAGAGCTGAAGGAATGTTATATGAAATTAGATGGATTACAAGGTGGTCTCAATATCTATACATATATTTTTAAAGATTTTACGTAGAATAATTACTCTGGTTGTAATAAATGTACGAATTCCACTTCTTTTAGCAGTGAATTTTCCATGATAATATTGGTTTCTGGTAGATTAGATCAAGAACTAAAGTATATCTCATGTCAGAACAGAGTACTTTTATCATCTCAAAATATATAGAAATACATATTTTTCATTTTCAGGAAATAGTTTTTGAAAAGATGTAAGTCATCTAGGCTGTCAATAAAATAAAATTGTAAAAAAATCCCCAAAACAAAATCACCCCCCCCCTGTATATTGTACAAATAACATTTCCATGTAAATCTCAATTTCCCAAAACGGGAAATTAGTCCACTGTTAACATTTCAATATCATACCCACCTTTTCAATAAGCATTCGTGTTTTGTTGTTTTAACGCTACACGATAAACATTTCAGAATTTTATATTGTTTGGTGAAATATTGAGTTTTTTGTTTATTTTGTATTATATTGATCTCGGCAGTTTAGAAAAATGGAGTTTATTTAAACAAAATTCATATTTAATTAGTGCAAAGGGGAAAATATTTTTTTTCATAAGAAAATAATTTCCAAATTAAATTCAGGAATTGTTTTGACTTTTTGTTTTAATAGAGTAAAGTTTGAATAGAATGCTTTTGAGTGTTTAAATTCAGCAGATCTGAGAGTAATTTTCAAATTTCATTTTGTGGAAAATCAAATTAAAATTTTAATCATTTTCCAGAGGTTGAACAAATTTTCAGATTTAATATTTCACTTATTTAAGTTTAATTTGAAATACATTTTTATTTTAAATACCAAATAAAGTAAAACAATGATTTATTATTATTATTATTATTATTAATATTATTATTATTATTATTATTATTATTATTATTATTATTATTATTATTATTATTATTATTATTATTATTATTATTATTATTATTATTATTATTATTATTATTATTATTATTATTATTATTATTATTATTATTATTATTATAAGTAGTAGTAGTATTAATAGTAGTAATATGAAATATGGTTTCTTGTTAGCAGCATAAATTAAATATTAAACAAATAAATAAATGATAAGATAAGCCTTTGCTGCAAAATTTTCTCACCTATTAATAATTTTGCAAAAAAGGCTTTTCTTGTCATTTACTTGTTTATTGTTAATGTTAGTATTATTATTATTATTATTATTATTATTATTATTATTATTATTATTATTATTATTATTATTATTATTATTATTATTATTATTATTATTATTTTGTATTATTTTGTATTATTATTCAAAATTTAGAGAATAAATAGATTAAATCAGAGAGATATTTAATCATAGAGAGTTTCTGTATAAAATTATCGGCAGTGAAAATATATCCTCTGGGAATATCTAATTTACTGATTGAATTTTACACTTACTTGGTTCTGAAAAGCTGTGAATGTAAATATGGGTTCCGCAATCCAGCAAGCATTGGTCGGTATGCAAATAACGGGCAATCGTTTCTACGACTTGCCACCGATATGAGAGAGTCTGGCTAACGAGCAGCTGGTTCATTGTTTTCAGTGGGCTTCCGTTGAATCGCTGTCGAGCTCTGTCGAATTCTAGAGTGTCCTTCTCAGATATGCTAATAATCAGTCCAAACCTATGGTCGGTCTGCAGCTCGAATCTGACCACGACAATGTTGACAATTACCTCTTGGACACTTCCCGATCGCAGAGTCACCTTCAGTCTGAAAAATATCTGAATTAAATTTGCATAATATACAATAAAACGATGTTGATGATAATTTTCAATTTTATCTCACAACTTTACGCTAATAAATCCAATTTAATTTTATTGGCTATTTTTATTTATTTATTTATTTATTTATTTATTTATTTATTTATTTATTATTATTCAGGAATATAATTACATTTAAATAAATATAATTTGCAGATTTTTCGTAATAATTTGAGAGAATAAATATTAAATTAAACATTAAATTGAGTATTAAATTTAATATATTTGAAGCATGTGTAAAATCAGTTTGTTTAAATTTATAAATTTTTAGCATAAATTCGTATTTTTATTTCTTTACAAATAACAATGAAAGGAAATATATAAACGCGATCTCAATATTATAATACAAAATAAAATTAATTAAAATTTATATTAAATTATTTCCCAAACTATTATTAACTGCCTCTGAAATTAGCCTCTCTTGGGGCGTTTGACATAAGCAAAAACAGATGATAATCACTTTGAGCCAATTTCGGACTAAAATGTGTATTCATTAGAAATTCCCAAGTAAGCTCCTTGAGCTTCTGGTGGGTCATCATGGAAGTGTGAAGTCTGTCATTGTCATGGTGGAAAACAACACCTCTTTTATTAGCCAATCACGGCTTCTTTCAATTGGTTAAATTGTTTGCAATAGAGATCCGAATTGAGCGTTTGGTCATTGGGGAAAAGCTCATAATAAAGGGCTTTCCGGGCAGTCAATCCTTCACTGACCATCGTTTGTGCTACTTTACCAGTTCTGACCTTGAACATCGCATTAAACTTTCGTATGCAACCCATTTCGCGTCTGAAATCACAAGCTTCTTTGGAAATGACTCGGTTTCGTTCCGGTTGGTCGGGGATTCGCAGATGTAAACACGGTTCATCAGGTTTTCTTCCGTCAACTTATGCAGTACCAAACCATCAAGCTTCTTTTTGAACCCAGGGTTATGCAATTGATTAAAATCTGTTTTAGAGTTGATCTTTGTTTCCAGAGCGACGCTACGGCAGCTTTTATTCCGGTCTACTTCAACCATTTCCAAGACCTTATCGACATTTTTTACGATAGACCTTCTCGTACGTTGTGCATCTTTCACATCAAAATTACCAGAACGAAATCCACGAAACCAAAATTGCGCTTGATTGACTGTAACAGTATTGGAACAATAAACACAATTTACAATTTCAGCCACCTGGCTAGCGTTTTCACCTTTATTGAAATAAAATTGTAAAATATACCTCTATCTTTACCGCACTAACTCTCAACTAATGCTATCAATCACAACGGTGGCAAAATGTACTTGTTTTGTTGGGAAATCCATTTCTTTAACGCGTATAACTTTGATTTGATATGATAAAGACAAAACAAAATATATGCCGATAATTCCATCTATCGACCAAATAATGGATTGCTTTTTCCGGATTGGCATTTTGTAAATGTATGTTGTAGTTTGATGGTGTTTGTTGAATGTTTTATTTATACATAGCTACTCGGTTAAATATATATTGATAATAAGTCATTTGTTTTGAATAGTAAATATATAATCTAGTTTATAAATGAATAAAATTACTCGTCTTGCTGGATAAGGACGTAACCAGAGCTTAATTGGGAATAAAACTACTTATTTCAATTAATTTATTTTTTTTCTTTTTTTACGCACGAGTTTATAGCAATTATTTCTGATTAAATAATTTTTTATTTAATTCCACATGGAAAGAATTGGAAAAATTTAAATACAGATTAAATATGAGAAAATAATAAAAATTGTTTTTCAAATAAATATTAATATAAAAAATACAAAAATAACAAGAATGTATTTCTATAAATTTTTGATATATTTAATCAAGTGAATATTTCCAAAAAAAGCGGCCGAATAAATAGAAAAGTTACAGTTAAAGAATAGAAAAGGTTTCAATATTAATTAGAGAAATGTAGGAATATAATCAGCAAACATTAAGCAAAATATCCGAGGAATATAATTATTATGTAATAATTACAGAGCCGTCTTATCCATTTTGCTAATGCTGTTTAGAACAGGAAAGTTTAGAACAGCAGAATTGGAAAGTCCGTGAAACTAATAAATAAATCATTTTGTTTTAATTTATTATGTATAAAAATCAGAAAAATAATTTTTTTTGTAGATACAATTTTTGTTTTTTTAAAGGGAATTTAATTTTGGAAAAATAAAAAATCTGAAAACATTTTATAAGACACTTTATAATTCTTAGTAAATGGCTTTAAGATGCCACTGAATAATTACAGTCTCATTGGTTACAAAATTTATACATACATTCATACGTTGTAGCTTATTATTAATTTTAATTATATAAATTTAAATTTAAAATTATTTTGAATATTTAATATAAACATAAATTTCTTGAATATTAAAATACTAAAAGCGCGCCCATCTGAAGTACATAATAATCAATAAATATTTTTATAAATAATTTTATAATTAAAAATTAAAAATTAAAAATTAAAAATTTAGTGAAAAAAAGACCATTTATGCAAAGGCTGCCTGGTA
Source organism: Schmidtea mediterranea (assembly GCA_022537955.1). Classification (NCBI taxonomy): domain Eukaryota; kingdom Metazoa; phylum Platyhelminthes; order Tricladida; family Dugesiidae; genus Schmidtea; species Schmidtea mediterranea. Next base: position 1,002,917 of record CM039682.1, read on the forward strand.
GGCGAGTGTAACATAAATCATCACAAAATTAAATAAGTAAATATCGCATTAAATTCAATTTATTCACTGACATGAACCGGAATTTAATTTAGAAGCCCTGGACTCTTTGCTTAGCTTTCTGTTTTTTCTGAACACAAACAGTTCAAATTGGTGACCTTGTATTCTTTGGTGACCAGAGTCATCTGTCCCATCTTACTTGGATTTGAAATCATACCTAAAATCTTTCATGTAGGCCAAGTCTTCCCATTATTATTATTATTATTATTATTATTATTATTATTATTATTATTATTATTATTATTATTATTATTATTATTATTATTTATTATTATTATTATTATTATTATTATTATTATTATTATTATTATTATTATTATTATTATTATTATTATTATTATTATTATTATTATTATTATTATTATTATTATTATTATTATTATTATTATTATTATTATTATTATTATTATTATTATTATTATTATTATTTTTTTTTTATTATTATTATTATTATTATTATTATTATTATTATTATTATTATTATTATATTATTATTATTATTATTATTATTATTATTATTATTATTATTATTATTATAATTATAATTATAATTATAATTATTATTGTTTTATTATTAATATTATTATTATTATTATTTTTATTATTATTATTATTATTATTATTATTATTATTATTATTATTATTATTATTATTATTATTATTATTATTATTAAATTATTATTTATTCTTGCCAATCTTTCGTAAATGTAATTTATAAATGATTCCACTCAATCATGCTTGAAATGGGAATGGGATATTTGGACGTTTAATATACGGGAAAAAGAGGACAAACAAATTAATTGAATTAATCTTGTGGGCTGTATCGAAATGAAATTGGTAAATACAATTAAAATATTTTGTTTTCCATCACTAATTCCTCCCCCCCCCCCCCTCCCCATTTACAATAGCCTCCCAACCATTCCAGTCTGGTTGCAATAAATTCAATTATTTACCATTTTATTTCTAGGCTAGTCGTTAATAAAATTGATAAATATACAAAAAAAAAATTGCAATTATATTTATTACAAAATATTTGTTTAAATTGGGATTTAAAATGTTAAAATTGAAAAATTTAAAATTTAAAAAATATTCAATTTTAAAATACAATGTAAATTTGAAAAATATTTTACTTGGTATTTATGAATTTATTCAGTTTTAATCACAGCTCAGTTTGATAATATCGAAATTAATTTGTTTGATGTTGGATATCGATTGAAACAAATATTGATTTCGGATAAGTTTTGATGAGTTCAGAAATTTAAAACGGCTGCTATTAAATGTGCCAGTAAATTTATACGCTTTTGGTCAGTATGTGAAATTAAATGTCAGTAAGAATTTAAATAAAATTTATGCTGACAAAATCGCTGACAAATTGGTTAGTATTTAAATGTCAGTAATTAAAATTAAATATCAGTATGTAAAATATGATTTATAAAGAAACTCAAAAAATGAGGTAATAAGCTTGAATTTCATGAACTTTGGTCACCAATCGGCTTTTTACCTCTAAGCCTTTAATGGAAAACCCTAAAAGAGCACAATATTTCCTCCAAGCCTTTTCTTCGTTTACCGTTCCACATTATGTTCATTTATCTAATTATTCATAAACCTAACATATTCATCTATATCGTTTCTGATTATGGAAGCTTTTGACATTTTTCAACTTTCCTGTGCTTATTATAGGTGTTTTATTTCAATTTTATTTCAATATTTAGAACGTTTAAAAACTATTTATTTAAAACCTATTATCACTAAGGAGACCTTTTTAACTTCTTCGAATAAGAATAAGAAATAACAATTATGTAAAGAACATAGTAAAACATGAATGAAAAAGTTGTCCAATCTCAAAGGCCTTGCTTTGAAATGTCGAGTCTTTTCTCCTTGGTAGCATAAATCTGTATGAAAAGAGCTTTAAGTTATTTCAGTACATGCATGTTGATTCTTCTATAATATATGGAGGCACTAAAGTTCTTCACCCGTTTCATCCTTGTCTTTAAAACGCAAATAATGTTTATAATAACCTAGGAAATGTATTTTACCTCTAAACCCAAAGATTTATGAAACCAAATAATAACATAAATACTTACTTGAACTTATAAGGCTGTGATCTGACATTTTCTGCCAGGGGCAAACCATAAATTGCATATGGCGAGATCAAAAGAGAGACCCATGGCGATTCATCAATTACAAGATTATCTAAATTAAATGAAACTCGGTCAAAGGTTGAGTGCAACTTTAACCCTAATGTCACCCACACTTTATTATTTTTAGCGTTATCTCTTAAATCTCTATCAAGAAATTCTTTCATTTGTTGAAAGAATTCACGAAAACAATATTATTATCAAGGAAGACTTCACTGAAAACATTGGTTATTACACGTTATGATTTTTAAAGAGACCCCTTCACATTATTTATAAAATTTAACACAAATTTCGGCACTGTCTTTTTCTAGTATTATAGGGACAAATTTAAATAATTTATTGAAAAAGCCAGTGCCGAAGAATTTTTGGATGGAAAAAAGTATGTACAAGCAGCAATTGAAAACCAAAAGCAAATATAATAATTTAAATCAATCGAGCTCATAGGGACCTTTACTTGAAAAATATAAACTAATTATATAAGTGTTAATTAGTTTTTGTCTTTATACAGGGCGTTTGACATAAAATTGGTTTTGCCATTTTTCACATCAACCACTGATTGTTAAAATTCGATTTCCAACTTGTAAATCGATGAAAATTTGTTTTCTCAATTACAATGATGATTGGCGTAAACTATGTTTATTAATATCAGACAAGTGAATAATAAAATAAGTCATTGTTGCAAAGTAATTATTATATAACAATATATAATAATTACTAATTACTTTGCAGTAAGGGCTTATTTTGTTATATACTTGTGTGATATTTTAATTTATACTGCTACCAAGGAATCCCCGTTTTATAATTTTTATTAACTTATTAGTTGGTATTTTTGAATTTATACTTATCAGGGGAGTCTCATAAATTTAAAATTATTAAATTAATTTTTTATTTGCCACCTTTTCAAACTTTGTAAGACACATTGAGCTATGTATACAAAATTCTACTAATTAAATTTTAATCAATTTTAACAATATTAATAACCTTGACAATAAGCTATTTTCAATTTATTTCGGCTACCTTCCTACAATAAGGATGTAATTATATTGAGGTATTTGATTTTCCTGACAAGGTTACCCATTGTTTTTGGTTACCTATTGTTGGGGCTAGGTAAATAAGTGCAAAATATATTTAATTAACTAATTACCGGAAACTACAAGTGCAAAATTGAATAAAATTGTGAAAATAGAATATAAAAACTTAACAAATTGAAAATCGATATTTTTGTGAGGGAAGTATTAGTGGGTAGAAAATGAAAAATAAAAGATAAATTTAATAATAAAAATTTAATAGAGATATCTAGGCAGGGGTATTAGAAAAATACAAACTAATCATTTCAATAGTAGAACAAAATCATCAAATTTGACAGGTGCAATAACGGCCTGTCAGGTTGCCACTATGCGGTAAGAATTAATTAACACCATGGTAACCACATAGAGGAGGTTAAACAAAATATAGTTATTTGAAAAGAGATAAAAATTCATTCTGATTTTGTCTCCAAAGGGGTAAAACTGTACCTATACGTATTTCGAATTTTTGTCAATTGTAAAAGAAAGTCATTTAAAAGGGGTTGAAGAGTACAATACTTAAGAAGGATTGCTTCAATAACACAGTCATGTTAGGTTAGGTCCGGTAGAGCGGTAAGTAATGTTAAAAGATTCATCATCCTTGGATAAAGTCATTTATAATCATTCAATTGAATCTTACTGATATCGAGGAGTTCCATCATTAAAACTTCGGCATATCCATTTTGAAAAGGTAATAATATTATTTTCTTAAACGTGAGTCCTAAACGTATTAAAAACGGAAATTATTTAATTCATAATAAATTATTTACCATTTCGAACTTCTAAATTGATGGACTTGTTTACTAAATCGGGAACGGCATTAACTGCGTGATAACATTTGTTCAATCAAAATTATTCACTTTTTAATGACTTACTTTGATGGTCCTGAGAAATGAGATTTGGTTTCGAAGTCGTTTGATAAGGAATCGGGTTGAAAGCTTCATAATTGGAGCACTTTCCAGGTATCTCTATGATGTCTATCAGCTCGATGTTCCAGTTGTTTGAAGCTATCCTTAAATCATATTTCATGCTGTCTACCAATTCACTTGAAAAGGAGACCTCTGAACAATTGACAGGATTTGATTGTAACGGAGAATAGACAAACGACAAAATGGACATAGCCTCTATAAAAATACTTTTCTTCAGTTAAACTGATTTCCTAAGAAAATACCTTTTGAATTCTCGAGGAAACTTTCTTTGCCTTTTACAATTTTGTAAAGAAATATTTCTCGACTTGATGACTTAAGAATTGTCCAGTAGCGGGAAATAGAGCCGATTAGCTTTTCCTTTATGAGATTTATCAATTCAAACGGGATTCGGTTAGTATGGAAGGATGAAAGTTTTATGACGAGTTCTGGACTTGTGGCATCCACGTAAGAGTTCAGCCCGACAGAGGTTACGATCATCTTCCAAATCAAGGTTTGCCCGGTGGTTTGACTTTCTGCCACCATTCTAAATTACTTAACCTTAACGCGTATTTTCTAGGACAATTTCACATATTATTATGCATATTTTATATATTTTACAAATATTTTGATGTAGAATTTCAATGCAAAATTTTAATTATAATAATAATTTTCAAAATAATCTCACGATTTTCACAATTCTTATTATTACAACCAAACTGCCAATAATACTCGGTGAACCTTTTTCTGTTATCGTAAAACATCCATTTTTCATCACAAGTAACGAAACCCTGCAAACCACCTCTGTAAGGTTCTAACATTTGTGCTACCTTCTCCAAAACCCAAATTTATATTGTTAATAGCATTTGTTCCACTATGTCATAATTTAAATTCATATAGAAAAAGTAGTCTTAAATTATTAGAATTTATCATAAATAAAAATCTATATCAGAGCTTCTTAAACTTTTGTAATTCACGACCCCATTTATGATTGCGAGTTTCTTGACGACCCCATACAAATATAAAAGAAAAATCAATTTATATTTTTTTAAAATTCCTATAACATCTTCTAATTCTAATTCATAGTAAAAGTTATTCAAGTTATTACAATACTCTTAATAGAAATGCAGGTACAAACAATCTTTCCGAACTAGAAGATTTTATGATATATTTATCTACGATAATTGTTATTTTATCTTTATAACAATAATTTTACAAGTTAAAAAACATTTTCTGTTAAATTGTATTTTTATCTCTCGCGACCCCAGAATTTTGCTACGCGACCCCAAATGGGGTCGCGACCCATAGTTTAAGAAACCCTGATCTATATAACGTAAATATTAATTAATTAATTAAACAGCCGTATAATATGAAATATTATTCAAACTAAACATCTTGTTGAAAAATTATATAATACTTAGATAATTAGATTTTAAACAATTTTATAAAAAATACAACCTTTCATATGAAACAACCTAAAACATACATTATTTAAGATAATAAAATAACTTTTTCTGGTTTTCACCTCTGATTGATTTTCATTTTGCAATGACATCAAAAATCTTTTTCAAATTTTCGGCACAAGTGATTTAGATCATTGTTTATTAATTATGATCTAAATCAATTGAAAAAGGCTGAGCCGAATTTTTGTGAATATCAATAAAACATCGATATCATTGCTGATTTTTTTCCCATGAATTTTTCTATTATTTTTTCAAAATTTTGATTTGTATTATTTCAAGTTTTATTTTATACTCATTTTCTTACCTTATCAAAATGGTGTCTGAATTTAGTAAAAAACAAAACATATATTCAGTTAATTAACCAATTGAAGCAGGGATGAGATAAATGATTTATTTTTTAAAAAAATGTCAAATTTATTTGGACTTTGGGGAGGGCCATTTATGTTCCGTGAACCCAACAGAAGAAATAAAAAACTCCATAAATAATAAAAAAATAAAATGTAAAGAAAATATAGAAATAATTTTATCTTGTCAGATGTTAATCATTTTCATCAAGCTAATCGCTTCAAGATGGGAAATTGGGTGAAACCGTTTGGCAATACCAATGAAATAGCCATTATTTATTAATCTCCCAAAGGATGTTAATAAATATCACATATTTTCCACTGGGGACCAGAAATAGGGCAGCTTACTACCATTTGAATAATAGATATCCCATAATGAAATTTTTGTGGGCTTTTAATCGAAATTGAAGCTCATCTCGGTGGACCAAATGACAGTTTCAGAAAGATTTGGCGTTTATTAGATCTCGGGATTTAGAAGAAAAGGTTCAATTGTTTAACAAAACTGTTTTGATGAATCTGCAATTGAGATTGTGTTTTGTTTTATTGGACTGTTTTACAGCAGAAATTATTTGATTTATTTAAAATCCGGAATTATATAAAAAAATATTATTTAAACTTTTCCTATTGTCTTCATTTTGATTAAAAATAAATTTCCTTATATAACAAGATTTTTCAACATTACCCAACATATACAATTTCCAAAATCAATCTGCTATAAACAGTAAAATGTATACACTGTCAGGTGCATGCGCACATACATATTATTGGCACAAAGGCAACTAGAAAATTTAATATTAAATAATCCAGATCGAATTTAAAAAATAAAAACCCAAAAAATAATTTTTTTGATATCGATAAATTATCATTTTTAATTTTTTTTATTTAATTAATTTATAATTAATTTGACTAAATTTTTACTACAAATGAAACATTTAAATATATTTTTGTTGGAATTATTTTATTGAGACAGTCTTGTTTTGATATTGTTATCGGTTTATATTTATTATTTAAAATAGCCAATGAAAAATGAGCTACTGAAATTTTGTGTTGCACACGAGAGAAAAAATCGATATATAGTCGTAATAAAAATAAATGAAATGTTAAAAGTGATTTTGCGAACAATTTGATTTTAATCAAAATTATGTTTTCGTCTAATTTCTAAGTTTTTTAAAAGCTTATAGTACTGATAAATTAATCAGCAGAAGAAGATGATAAGAAATTGAAAAAAAAGTAAAGCAGCGGAAGTTCATATAAAATAACAAAAGAATTTATACACCAAAAAGTTGAGTTTTTTTATTATAAAAGTTGACAAACGGATTACTATCAGAATGATTTAAGAAAAAAAAGTACTACATTTTCAAAAGAAAAAGGATTTTGAGTTATGTAAAGTCTTTTGACATGTTCCAGATATACATATGTTGAAGACGTCCAAGTCATTCTATGGGAAATTGTAGGTGCATTAAATTATTTTTTCTGCAACGCTGTTTGTAAAATTTTTTTAAAGAATTAAAAATTAAAATTTCACAACTGACTGGACCGATAAAACAACTAAAATAAGTTTGACAGAATAGAAAAATTAAAAAGTCAAAAATATCGAATTTCATGAAATTATAATTAAAACAAAAAATAGGAATTTTCATTTTTACTCGCGTCACTTCTGACATCGAATTAATATATTTTTCACTGAATTTTAATTAAAACTCCTTTAAATTAATTTAAATTAGTTCCTATCTTTTAAACTAATTTAAACAAATTTTACGTTTTTAAACACCCTTTAAAACAAATATTGAAAATTATTTTTCAAATTACAAATTGTTTCAGTGAAAAATGAAATGAAATTTATTCAAGCTTGAATTTGATTGGATAATAAATAAATTGAAGGGATAATTCTGGCGTATTCACATGGATAATTGCCTCAGTTTAGCATCTCCCCCCCCCCTTTAGGTCGACTGTTGCAAATGTTCCCCTAGCCAATTTTTTAACAACTATATTTTTCTAAACTCATTACTTTGGAATTCCATTTCATGAGGATTTTCCAGTCCTTACTTTGCCGCCGAGTCACGCAAACAATTCATTACTTTGACCTTGAAAAAGCGTTTATATAGATTATTAATTTTTTTATTTTTCGTTTTACAATGAAATTGTTTATTATTTTTTAACTGCAATCATTTAAAAAATTTTAGATTTTTTTAGATTTTCTTGCACAATTTCTTTTTTAGACGAACAACGATTACTGATTTTTTTATAAAAAATTTTGTTTTTATTTCTCATACCTTTTTTTTAGTTCCCTTTCTTTCACTTATCTAACACAAATACAATTTTTCCTACCAACTTTAGAAATAAAAATTAGTCGTTTATAGAAATATTGTTTTTTTTATTTAGCTTAATATTTAAAAAAATGTTTGCATAATAATAAAATAATAATAATAATAATAATAATAATAATAATAATAATAATAATAATAATAATAATAATAATAATAATAATAATAATAATAATAATAATAAAAATAATAATAATAATAATAATAATAATAATAATAATAATAATAATAATAATAATAATAATAATAATAATAATAATAATAATAATATAATAATAATAATAATAATAATAATAATAATAATAATAATAATAATAATAATAATAATAATAATAATAATAATAATAATAATAATAATAATAATAATAATAATAATAATAATAATAATAATATAATAATAATAATAATAATAATATAATAATAATAATAATAATAATAATAATAATAATAATAATAATAATAAAATAATAAAAAATAATAATAATAATAATAATAATAATAATATAATAATAATAATAATAATAATAATAATAATAATAATAATAATAATAATAATAATAATAATATAATAATAATAATAATAATAATAATAATAATAATAATAATAATAATAATAATAATAATAATAATAATAATAATAATAATAATAATAATAATAATAATAATAATAATAATAATAATAATAATAATAATAATAATAATAATAATAATAATAATAATAATAATAATAATAATAATAATAATAATAATAATAATAATAATAATAATAATAAATAATAATAATAATAATCAAAACTCAATATTATAGTTAAAACCTAATAAAAAACATACGAATTCACTCATTCGAAATGTTACGTATGCTGATATATTTTTCTTTTTTGTTTCGATGAACAATACAATATGCTTCATTAAAACAACGTTTTTAAACAACAACCTTTAAATTTACATCATCTCGTGGAATGGGCTTTCAACCCTTTGCATTGCCTCGGGTGAAAACCTTTAACCTCACTTTTTAGAACGGATTTTCCTAATCTCCCCCATATAAATTATTATGCAAATATTAATTTTCTTCTTCTAGATCAAATAAATTGAATTTCATCAAAATCATCTTAACAAGAATACAAAGTCCTCTTTTCGTTTCCTTTCGTTTCCTTTCGTTTCCCTGCCAGACGTGGCATTGTTCCTCTGCAATATAGAGGAATGGGGACAGACAAAAAAGGTTGCGGCATAATTGCAACAATGAGGGGGGCCAGACGATCTGGGCTTTCACAAATGAAACTCATTAAGAAATAAAAGCAAAATAATTTCGGACACAGACGGAAAAATTCTTTCATATTTCTGTGAGGAAATAAAAATTGATTTATTGATAATAATAATTTCATTGATTCTTCCATTCGGTGCCAATTTGATTTGATTTCCATTAACAATAATAAATCGATGTAATAAATAAAATTAAAAATATTTTTTTTTAATTTATAGGTTTTGATTTGTTTAACTTTTTTCGAAAGAAATGAAATCAGCCAAATTCTGGTGGGAAATCTCTTTTTCATTTTTATTTGTTTTAATAATTCAAAATAATATTTGCAAGTGTTTCAATAGAAATAATAATAAATTAATTGTAAAAGGTAAATTTTTAAAATAAGATTTTGGATATATTTTTACATGAGAGTTATTAAAAAAAGTTAAATAATTGATAGAAATATTATGCAAAAATACCTTTAATAATAATAATAATAAATAATAATAATAATGGAAATAATAATAAATAATAATAATAATATTAAATGATAATAATAATATTAATAATAATAATAATAATAATAATAATAATAATAATAATAATAATAATAATAATAATAATAATAATAATAATAATAATAATAATAATAAGAATGTTTGTATTTTTCGCACATAAATTTTATTTTATTTACATAAAGTTACTTAATCACACACAAATTTTACTTTGCCCACGTAAATTTATAAAATGCCTTTATATTGACTCACTATTTTACTACAAACCACACTAATTTAGAAAGTTATTAATATTAATTGTTTCGAGGGTTCAATGCAAGATTTTGCGCTCTGACATCGTTAATTACTGTCTTAAATTTTATAAAAGAGTGACAATATTAAAAATAAAAGCAAAGCAAAATAAAGATGTTTAAGAAAACATTTAATTTAGACAAGTTGCCTTATTAAACTGGAATTAGCCTCATTCGGAAATTCGTTATCATTTGATGCTAAAGTCCAGTTATTTTTCGATCTTGCATTTTTTCCCATTTACCCTATAACAATGTAAAATTTTCAAAAGATTTCCAATATAAAACGTTAAATTGATTGTTTTCAATATCAATTCATTTTTGAATATATTTTAAGCTATTTCGTACATATTTATTTTTAATATAAAATTACTCTTATAAAATTTAAGGTTATCATTAACGATGTTAAAGCACATATCTTGCATAGAATAATTGGGATGGTTAATATTAATAACTCTCTAAATTAGTGTGGCTTGTAGTAAAATAGTGTGTCAATATAAAGGCATTTTATAAATTTAAGTGTCAAAAATAAAATTTGTGTGTGATGAAGTAATTTTATGTAAATCAATTAAAATTTATGTGCACATATATTTTTATCCTAATAATAATAATAATATTATTATTATTATTATTATTATTATCATTATTATTATTATTATTATTATTATTATTATTATTATTATTATTATTATTATTATTATTATTATTATTATTATTATTATTATTATTATTATTATTATTATTATTATTACAATTTTTCATCTGATATAGAGGAATATTTTGAAAAGCAACACTCTTTTACTGATTTTGTTAATGCTGAAGAAAATTTAGTAACAGAAAATGTCACTGAACAGGAGGTAGAATTAAATTTATCGCTATCTGATACGTCAGATAACAATCAATGTGTTAAGCTTCCCAACATTCATAAAGCATTTAAGTGCATGCAACAAGTAATTCTTTTTTATTCAAATCAGGATAAAACTGACCATTTACAAGAAAGTTTAATAGCAATTGAATCAGATTTGGAGAAGATTTTACTCAAGAAAAAAACCAAGCAGCGGAAAATAACTGAGTTTATTTAAAAAAATAAATGTGTTGATTACAGGTAGTCCCCGACTTACGACCGAGATAGGTTCCTAGTCATCGGTCGTAAGTCGATTAAGTTGTAAGTCGAGTTTCATCATGAATAACTAAAGAAAAATATTAGATACTGTACTACTAACTTTTAGGATCAGGAGAAATGAAACTACCGAAAATTCATATAATGAAAACTTTATTAAAATTTATAAAATGAAATAATAACCCAAAAATATATATTAAATGTGTACTAATAACACATATTATATATGTAACAAAACAAAAATACATAATAAGAAATATATATAATTAAACAAAAACATTTTATTCAACTTAGGGTTATTTTCGTGTCGTCATCATGTTTACTTATTACTAGAGAGCAATCCATTGCGTTGTCTTCAGAAACAGAATATCCAATCCTAGTTTTCTTAACAAATCTGTCTAATGTCGTCTGAACAGTTTGAGGTTTCATTTATCGGTAAATTTCATAATAACAAGCCAAATTTTTCTGAATCAGCTTATTTACTGCCTGTAGTAAAGTTTTTTTTTGATATTTTTTAAAATTATCCTTATAAAAAAGTATCTGTTAAAGAGAAGTATCAGTTATAGAGAACATTTTTTCAAGTCCCAAAAATGCTCTCTTTAAGCGGTATCTACTGTATTATTATTGTTAGTTGGAATTACGTTGTAATCGCTTTGTTTTGTAATCATAATCAAACATTTATAAGTTAAATTTCACAATATTTATTTAATAACATAATTATTTAAACAACCTTTATTTGTCAGGTTATATAAATATGTTATTGAAACTTCGGTAATTATTTTAATGAGCCATGATTCCAAAAATACATTTCAAAATAGTGTGTAATTTAAATTTAATTTAAACTAAATTTAAATTAAAATTCATAAATAATTAATATAATGTTACACAAAATTTAATAATTTCAACTTCCTAAAAATTATCTTATTATCAGCTTTATTATTCTATATAAAAAATTAGGATTTTGTCCTGCACAATTTGGAATTGGGATTGGTAAAGCAACAAAGGCTTTAGCTAATTAAGGTTTTTTATTTGGAACTTTCGTGAAATTTTGAAGTTTTTGGAATTTATTATTTTCTATTTTATCTTTGGATTTATACTTTTCTGGATTTAATTTCTATTGAAGCTATTCTTCTGTCAGTTGCTGCTCGACTAATACATAGCTATATTGGCCGCAGGATTGGGACACAACGGGATGACGTGGAAAATATTAGGCATCATTCAATTTACAATGAGGTTAAAGCAGCACTGGTGGAACAAACGGTATGGATAAATGAAGCGTCATTGAATCTCAAGGCAAAATAAAAAGGGATGATTCAAATGATATTTGAGACAATGAATTTACCAAATATGTATGTGATAATTCAACCAGTTCTATCGTTGTATGCGCCTAGACTTGCAACTGGTATCGTTTTACACCAAGCCCCATTGAGATAAATTCCACTATAATTCAAGTTAATACATAAATCATCTTGGCGGAATTTATTTTGTGAATGCATTTCAGCCCTTTTTTAAATGGCTGCTAAGTAAGTTATTTTTTATATAGTTATATAACTTAAAGTTAAATTTTAAGAGTTGAATTATGATTTCATAAGTAAATATGATCATAATTCAAGCTCTTAAATATAACTTTTAATCATCATTTATTTCATATATATTATTATAAATAATATTTAGGAAATCAAGTAAGTAACAATAACTAATCTCCAAAAATATGTGTTTTTTTTCGGATATTATTCAAAAAATGTGAGTTAAATTATTTTTGAAGTTATAAAAATTATTATTTGCATTAAATAATTATATTTTTTATACATATTTTGAAAAAAATCATCGATTATGTACACAAAATAATTTGGTTTATGATTATTTTTTAAAACTTACTAATATAATTTAAAAATTTATGCTTTTTTCGGATTTCAGGTTTTGCTTTTTTTCGACAGAAATATTTGAAATATTAAATTAATTTTAGTTTTAAGGGTAAATCTTATGAAGATACATCCTCATTTACTCGAAATTTCCTAGCAAAAACCTCAAAATTTAAATTAAAAATTTTTTCCGGCATTTTTCTTTCTAAAATTATCTCAAAATTGTCTATAAAATTATTTATTATAGGAGATTTTTCAACTTCTGATGGCTACATGTTAAAAGTTTACATGCTTGTTTTATTATGGGTTGTGTTAATGTGCATTATTTTATTTCTCTCTCACTTTTTGTGTTTCTATAGTGTAGGGTTTGTCTCAGTGACTATTTTACAAGCAACCTCAAAGTGAGTTGGTGTGTTTATATGCTATAAATTTATTGATTTTCTTTTTATATTATAGGTGATTTGTCTCAACTTCGCTTGGTGTATAGTCTGGAGATGAACTATCAAATGCTTTGCCAATTAATGAATGCAATGCGTTATCTCATGCAATTAACAGAATGAATTTAACAGTACATTTGATGAAAATCCTAACTGAACTAGGTTAAACTTTTTTAACTACACAATGAAAAACGGACGAGAATTAAAGACTATGGTTATTTTTATATTTCTTTCATCCATATTTTACTTTTGTATTCCTTTAATATTCCAGCTTGGCGAGTGGCTGAATGATTGACGTAATCAGTGCGAAGTGCAACAATAAATAACTATTTATTTTATTTCTAATTGGTTTATTATTGATAAAATTATTAAATTTGATAAATGAAATATAATTTAGCTTTTTGTTTTAATTTTTGCGGTAGATATTTATTATCTTGGGTATCCATCATGTTCAGTATCAATTCAACTAGCATTTGTTTCGTGATAAAATAGATTAAATACTCGCATTTGTTTTAATTAGGTCAGCTTACTTGATTTGGTGTTCCTTTGACGTGTACGCTTCCGTGACGAGAGATAATCGCGAAATATTTCCCTGCCATTCTATTAGACTGGAACCTGAAAGAAATTAATTGATAATATTTGCTATAGTTAAATTAATTAACTACATTTTAGTTTTATATTTGTTTGAGTTAATAATTTTAAAAATTAAATTGTAAAATCATATTTTGCAATTGACCAATAGGCGGCCGTGAAATTGTAATAGCCAGCGACAAATGCATCAGTAGCTGTTGAAATCGTAATCTTGCATATAGTCGAATAATCGGCAGTGATTATATTTATTTTAAACGTTACACAGAAGTAAAATAATGCATATGAACATTTGTTTTTAAAACTCTATAGTATAAACGCCTCGAAGGTTTAAAAATAAATTTACCTGAAAAGCGCGCTTTGAAACTTTTTAAACCCAGATTTTTTCAAAACATTTATAAAACTTCAACTTGAAAGACTTTTTTTTAATTTGGATGCCATTCTTAAAAATTTATAATTAAATTTATTAATAAAACTGTGATTAATTTTTTTCTGAATAAATAGAAAAAAAAATTCATTTAAAATAATCAATGTTATAATTCAATTTTCATTTCTTAACTTTTTTAAATTTTTAAATTAAATTTTTAAAGAATCAATTTTTTAAAATTTCTAATATTTTTTAACTCATAATACTATTTGAAAAACTAAAAAAATGCAGAAGAAATATTTTCTTGCATTTTTCAAATAATGAAAAAAAGAATTAAAAAAATTTCAAAAAACAAAAACTGGTCATTTTCAAGAGAGATTTAATAAATTCTAAATGGGCCCGCTAAGAAAATTGCGAGAGACAAAAGGATTTACATCACGATTAATTAATTTAGATAGAGAGGAATATTATTTGGAATTAAAATATCTAATAATCGTCGGAATGAGATTCATAACTAAGACCTGGGAGATTGGGAATAATTGCTTTCAGATTTCCCAACCAGAAATGCATCGTAATCGTTGACAACGATTCTCTACGACTCTCTGCGATTCCATACGATAATATGATTTCCCAGAGCATTGCGCTTGTTATTAGAGATTATTGGGGGGAATTAATATCTTCAACTCCATTTGCCCATCAACTAGTGTATCTGTCATAAAATGGGCGTTGAGACTTGCCACGGTCGGGCATAATTAATGTCTGTAAACTAATCGAAAGCTCCTGAATAATCTATGACTGGAATGTGTATGTGTGTGTGTATTTTAGAGTTTTCCCAGTCAACAATAATTTACCGGGAATAGGAAACACAATTTTATAGAATTTCGATGAATAATCAAGAGACTTCATGTTTTAAAATTTAATTCGGTTAAAATGTAAAAAATTATTTAATTTTTTTGTTTTAATTTAAAATGCAAGCTTTGATGCAATTCCTCATGCTTGACTAGTTTCAACTTTTTTTTCCTCTCATCTGTACCATTTAAGAAACTCGGACCGTTTTGAGATAGAACACATTACTGGCTTAACAAAACAAACAATTAATCCTATAAAAATTATTTTTTAATTAACAAATGTTAAAAGCACAATTAAACTGATTTAAAATAACTGATATCCAGATATATGCTACAAGTGACCAATCAGAACTCGGCGATTTAGCCAGGCCTTCTAGCAATATAATATAATTATAATGAGGATAGCAAAATAAATATTACAAATCTCGTTGTCAATTATGAAAAGACTAAAAAGAAATTATGAAAAATATTTTAATATATATATAAAATATTTTCTTTTCTTTACAAACATTTTATTTATATTTATTCAAACTTTTTCAAATAATCATTGAATCAAATTCATTTCCGTTGGAAGAAAAGATTTTAATTGGAAATATTTTTTTTTGGTTTTTGACATGAAACAATAAAAGAAAAAAATAATAATTAATACAAACAATAAAAGTAAACATTATCTGTTGACGACGAATTGGATGATAATTATGTTTACCGTTGCTGCTTTGTTAATATTTTACAGAAAAAGAATATGGACCCGTACAAAAGTAAAGGCAAATATGTGATTAGCTGTAAACAAACAATATTTGTAATAGTTGGCGTATTTAAACCAAAAACAAAGCAGGAACTTTGTGTACTTAAATTTGTTTATTCCCGATTACATTTCAAATGCTTCAGTTTTCTGACAAACAACTTATTATTTACAAATTTAAAATTATAATACATGAAAATTATGTGTGCAATTTTTTGGGGTGAGCATTTTAAAAGAGAATAAATCATTATAATGATTCTCAAATGTTATTCATAAATTAACAGCAGAACATTTGAACACATATTACTATACATATATTATTTTAATAAATATAATAATATCAATCAATAACACAATCAAATATTTAATTAGTGAGATATTTGTTTCTCTTTTCTTTCACTTAGGTTTTTCAACTCGATTTAAATGCTTGTAATCATATTTTCTACAAAATTTGATTATGAATCAGATTTATTTTATGTATTCACGAACTTTATAATTAATCACTTGAAAAAGGCTGTGCCGAAAATTCGTGAATACCTTAAATCAGAGCTTCTTAAACTTTTGTAATTCACAACCCAATTTATGATTGCGAGTTTCTTGACGACCCCATACAAATATAAAAGAAAAATCAATTTATATTTTTTTAAAATTCCTATAACATCTTCTAATTCTAATTCATAGTAAATGCTATTCAAGTTATTACAATACTCTTAATAGAAATGCAGGTACAAACAATCTTTCCGAACTAGAAGATTTTATGATATATTTATCTACGATAATTGTTATTTTATCTTTATAACAATAATTTTACAAGTTAAAAAACATTTTCTGTTAAATTGTATTTTTATCTCTCACGACCCCAGAATTTTGTTACGCGACCCCAAATTGGGTCGCGACCCATGGTTTAAGAAGCCCTGCCTTAAATAAATCTGATTCATAGTCAAATTGTGTAGAAATTATTATGTCACTTATAAAGAAATCAGACCTGAAACACAAAAAGAAGTCATTATAATATTAAATGCTTGTATTTATATATCGTAGTTGAAGTTGCAGGTTTTCATCAAAATTGCATTGCTATAAAATGATTACAGTTTACAGTGGGTTTCTTAAGCTTGAAGTTACCCATAAACGTTATATGGGAAATTCTCAGAAATTTTAATGCATTTTGTTTGTATTTTTTAGATTAAATTCCTCCACTAAATAATTTTACAGATTTCTGACTTAAATATCTTAAAAAGCTTAAATAAAAATTTCCTCAGAGAAAAAAATGTTAGTTTTCCTATAATTATACACATTTCTCTAAACAATTTATCATGAATATTGTTTATTTGTTTACCGATTATTTATCAATATTTTGTCTCAGATTTAACACAAATTTTCGCCACTCCCCATTTAAAGAGATTTAGAACATAAGTCTAAAGCGAAATGAAGATGAGGAAAATTGAAATTGAAACTGAAAATAGATAATTGATGAAAATGATAAAAGATTTTAATAAATGTTTATTAAAATTTTTAATCTAAATTTATTTTTTATTTGTCTCAGTTCATAAAAAATTATAATTTATTTTTATCATACACATGACTTCTTTTATTTCATTTAATTTTGAATGAATATCAAAAGCTGCTATCTCATCATATTTAATAATTATAAAATAAATATTATAGAAATAAAATTTATAATTTTTATAATAATAATAATGCTAATAATATTATAAAATTAAATTTTTTAATTACGAATATTTTGCTTGCAATCAAACTGGACTAGAGAATGCTCCTGACCCGCCCCCCCAATAAACGTTATTTTTATAATATTTCTAACTAAATATAATCATCAACAAAACTTTTCTCCTGAATTTCGAAAATTTGAACAATTTATGAATTCACAATTTTAAAAATTTTTGTAAAATTTTTTGAATATTTTTTATTACATTTTTGAACTTTTTGAAAATTTTACAAAATTAGCAATTCTGCAAATATTTCCACCAAAAAATATCAATTTCGAATAATTCAGCAAAACCATTGACATATTGAAACGTTTTGCCAATAAATGAATTTTCTTTTAATAAATTTTCTTTTTAAATTTATCTTTTTTTTATTTTAAATCAAAAAATAAATCCAATGATTGAAATAAATTCACAAAAATTCCTAAAAACTTAAAAAAAATTAATTATAAATAAATTTAAAATAAATGTTGCTAAAAAGTATTATTTAAGGGCTTGAATAATGATCTCATAAATATACGAGATCACAATCCAAGCCTCTAAATCTACTTTATTAAACAATTTAATACTAGCCATTTTATAAATGGCTAATACATAAACTGCATAATAACTGCAGTCAGATTTTCATTCAAACTTTTATTATAGAAGTTGTTAATGACCGGTGTAGTAAATGAACTTAATTTAATTTTTTACCAGGTGTGTTTATTTTTTCTGTATTTAAATTAATTATTTCTTATAGGAGCCCTTAATTTGTAATAATATATTAATAAATTGTTTATATTATTACAAAATTTCATTATTAAAAATTGTTTTCTGATTTTAAAAATGATAAATTGCAAAACCTATTTGAAATATAAGCTAAATATTTATATTAAAATAAAAATATTTTTATTAAAAATTAATATTTAAAACGTAAATATATGATTAATTTATATGATAAATTGTTTGATTTTCTAACACCAAAAATGTGAATAATTTAATTAATGTAAAAAACATGTTATAGAATCCCTCGGAGTCTAGAATTATTTTTTTCCTATGTAGATTAAAACAAATTCAAGAAAATATAAAATGAGAGAAATTTATTCATTAAGTAGAATAATGAATATAATTCTGAAACATTTTGTAATTAACCCTATCAAACGGTAAAAATTGCATATTTAATTTCCCATATTTATTCGTATTTATTCATTCTTTGAAGTGACTTTCGGAGCTTAGAGTTTCACCCAGGAAATAAAAAGGGAGAATTTTTTTAATGAATTTTTACTATTTTTCTTGAGATTATTTGTGAGAATCTTTGAGGATTTTAAAATCATTCTACAGTAATTCTAAATTATAAAAAAAAAGATTGAAATATGAACCTCTTGTCAAGTGGACAGGGTTCTACGTGTTCATTCAAACATACAAATTAGTAAGTAATAGTCATCCATTTTGATTAAATGATTAATTTAAGACTATGTTAGAAATTGAAAAAAAAATTAGCAAAAAATTAAAAATATAAGATGAAATTTAATTAATTCAAAAGATTTTAGGTATTAAAAAATATTTAAAAATTTGTGAAAAAATTAGCTTTAATTAGCATTATTTTTGGACTATCTTAATTATCAGTTTATGTTGTCAATGGAAGACTATTTTAATTATTTGTTTAGTTTCCAATTATTAAATAATAATAGTCGACTAGTTTCTGACTCCTCGTGTTCTTTAAATTCAATAAATAACAACACTCGCAATATATATATTGACAATTAATTACAAGAAATTACAAGAAAGCGCTATTTAAACAAACATTTTATGATATTTTTCGTATGTTTTCTTGTAATATAAATTTTACAATATTTTTAAATTAATTTAATTTAAATTGATCATTAAATATTTTAACAATTTTAAAAATACACATTTGTTTACAATAAAATATTTTATAATAATTTTTAATTAATATAACCAATAACAAAGGAAAATTAATAACAAAATTTGTATTTTAAAATTAATAAAATCTGTATAATTGGTTTAAACAATAATAATTACAAGAAAACTGTTCAAATATAAAACTTATGTAATTAAATCATTGTCATGTTTATTTAATTGTTTATATTTATTGTACAGTTTATTAAACTTTATTGAGTCTAGATTTTTTTTAATTAATAAATTATTAGTACTTCTAGTTTTTAAATAAATTTTCTAACAATAACATTTCTATCATGTTGTTTCGCAATATCTATTCCAGAGGTGGCCAGACTTTATTCCGGCAGGAGCCATAATTCATTAACTTAAATTTTGGACAGCCATAATCAAAATATACAATGAATAGAGAATAACAGATATCGCCTATCAAATGAAACACTGTAACGAACTATTTATTTTCGACTTGTTAAGTAAAATAAAAATATGTAATTCCTTAATTACTAGGAGAAGTAAATGTAGTTACTGTATTTAATGGCATTTTGGCCTCAAGTGTTTTAAAATCTGGCTAATAGATAGTTAATGCGGTACGAACGCTGCTTCGATGTAACATATTTCATAGTTGAATACAAAGATTCGCAGCAGTAAATATTACCAAATACTGAAATTAATTTTTAACGTCATTTCGTGAGAGTCAACGAGAGCCGCATAGATGATGCTAAAGAGACACATGTGGCTCGATTGCCGCAGTTTCTGGATTCTTTTCTATTATTAATTTATATATATATATATATATATATATATATATAAAAATTATAAATCAATTAAAATAGCTGAAAATGGAGCATATAAAAATTATAATAAAAGTAACTTATTTCAAATTTAACTTATCTGTCTATTATCTGCCTTTTCCTTGAACCCCCCCCCCCATGTTGATGGAAATAAATGATAACCTGCCAGTTTGAGTGGCAGCTGCCATTTGCAGTAACGGGAGGTGCAACATGAGGAATTGCATGATGTCATGATTGGCATTCTCTTACAGAATTCTGCCAAAAATAAGCATTTAAACAAAATTCTAGTTTTTATATTTACATGTAAATAAAATATCCCTTGTTTAAATAAGTGTGTTTTTACAAAAGATTTAATTCTAAATTTTGATTCGACAATTTTTGCAATCGAAATTCTTCATTGTTTTCAGTTTTGTTTTAATGTTGCAATTTTTGTGTGGAATTTTGTTTTATTTTAACTTGAAAAGAGAAAATTGATTTGTATTTTTCGTATCATAATTTGTATAAAATTATGATACGAGAGAAAAAAGGGCGAAATTTTTTGAATTTCTTTTTTGAAATTCAATTTTTTTAGGAAATTTTTCTTTTTTTAAAATTATTCTTTTAAGTTTAAAATTAAAATACTGTAATTGTTGAATAAATTTTTAATGATATATATTTTGCACTGTGTTTCACTAACTTGAATATAAATGCAATTGGTATAAATTATAAACTTTTTCAAACCTTTTATGATACTCATAGTCCCCCCCCCTCCTCAAATCTACCCTATAATATTGCCAATTTCACTTTCTTCAACAGCGACAGAGACATTTATTTTTTTAATTCTATAAAAATATAAAAGGTAGAGCGGGGGTATGCTTGTCAGTATTTTGTATTTGTTTTATTAGTTCTTTCAAGGTCACATAAAAATGACATGAACTTCTGTGAGTTGAAAGTTCTATGAAATAAATATTTAAATGATTTTTGATAAAATTAAAATTTTAATAAAATAAAATTTCACTTTTTTAAATTAAAACTTACTTTGAACTTTTATGACAATGGAATCGTTGTTTGAATATTTCACCTCGTCTGGCCAGGTGGCCTGAATCGGGTACTTCCAAACCACTCCTAAATAATAAAAATTGTCTTAATTTATTTCTCTGTTAAATAATCTTTTATTGTCTATTTTAGTTTGTTTTAAATATGCAAATATTTATTCTCCCTGGCATTCACCGGCGGCCTAACGCCCTTCACATAGGCAGAAATCCTAAAATTAAAGAATATTGTACGAAGTGGATATTTTATTAAATAAATTATGAATGAGTCTCCTGAGTGTCCTACTGAAGAATGCAATTACATTTTTTAAGATGGAGCAAAGTTTGAGATTAATTAATAAATGCAAAAATCAGCTTTATAAGTCATTCATTCTCATAGATTATGTGAATTTCAGCCAATAACTGTAAGGCTTGTATTCGGATTTCATAAAGACATGAGATCATTATTCAAGCTCCTACTATCACTTAGTTTCTACAATTTCATTAATTTAACATTTACAGGATTTTATGAATTTTTCTTTTTCAATCTATTGCAACATAAAGTGAGTTAGATCAATTACAAATTTTAAACTATTATGTAAAAAATTAATTGAAAAATATTTCCATTTTTTCTTTTTTTTTTATTTCCTTTTTCAGAAAATCGTTTTTTACGGCAACATTTTATATATTTTTGAATGATTGATATAACGAAATTTTCCGATATTCCAAACGATCTTCCACAATGAAAGTACTCCTCATCATTTTCCATAACATTTGTCATTCTGATTTTGTGAGCTTCTGAAATTCTAGTAAAAAATCATTTTGTAAAAGTTTTAATCAAAACAATCTTAATGTCTTCATTTATAAAACCCAAAGTAAAATCCTCGGAATTACATTGTAGCTCATTAGAACATTTCTACATATCAAAATGTGACATGCATTTTTACTAAGAGTTGTGCTTGTGTGCGGCATTTCATTTTTCTATCCAACTTTCAATCTATATGTTATAGAGAGTATTTAATTGAATTAGCAAAGAATAACATCAAAGAAAACAAAATGACATAATCTGTTTACTAAAATCTATTTAGTTAGGCTTTCATCATCCTTTCATCAATTAAGAAAAGAATTTATTTGTTTAAATCAGTTTAAAATCAAAATTTCATCTTTATGAGAATATGAATATTTTGATGTTTATAAAATGAAATATAAACTCACAAGTATGTATTGTGCAGTTATCCTTGAGCCTGAAGAGATTATATTTTCCTTATTGAACTACGGTTCCAATTTGCATATTCCTGAGTCTAGACTCAATAGTAGACTAATCCATCTTATTTGTGTTTTTTATTAAAAGATAATATTCATTTTTTATAAGAGCTCCAACAATACGTTCAGCTCCCTTCACAGCTCTCCGTGAATAGCACGGATCAGTGTTTTATTCTAGAGCTTTTAAACCTATTAGACATAAGGATATAGGATTTTTTGTCATTTTTGATTCACAATAATTGATGAGTTGAAAATATTTAATTAAAAATAAATTTAAAATTTTTATATTTATTCAGTTCCTAATTTTGTTGGAAATAATTTTCTATGTTTTCATATATCACTTATAGAATCAAAGACAACATTAATCAATATGTTCTGCTAGATCACTGTGCTAAATGAAACCGTGTAAAGCCAGACTAACCAATACACGGAAAAGAGGGGATAGATAGCCCCTTTCTTCCGTGTTAAGCGAGGGATCGGTGTATTGTAACAACCATATTATAATAACTCCAGAAAATAATGGAAGTCTAAAATATTTAAAAAAATTATCCACGGCACATGAAAGGTAAATTTATGTAAATATAAAAGGATATACAAACTAATAAATATTACATACTTAACTGCAAAACTAAACCGTTATAACATAATGTAAAAATTACTAATTAATGTGAAACCTGAGATTGTTTTAATGAACAGAAATGTTTTATATTTTAAAGGTTTTGCTCACATGAATATGTTGTGGAGAAAAAAAGTAAAATTGAAGGTACATGGTCTGAAATCAAAGAATATTCTTTCCTAACTGAAATCCAGAAAACATCCTAAACGAAAGATATTTCAAGTAAATTATCCTCCTCATCAGTCTGCTATGTTAATCTGTATCAAATGCTAAAATTTCTCTGCATAGAATTGATTTTTGATATTTTGTCAGAATGAAAATAAATTAAAAATATCAAAACAATAAAATTTAACAAAGTGTATCATAAAAAAGTTTTAAAAAAATTACCAAAAAAGGACAACTTGTGAAAAATAATATTTAATTTTATAAATGAAGGAATGAGAAAAGATAGATATAAATATAGGATTTTGGAGGATACCCAAGAAATGGAAGAAGATTTATTTTCAAATAGCTCATATAAAAAGATATTAGTGAGATTATTTTGTAAATAATTTTTTTTAACATTTTTTAAAATTAAGATATAATAAATAATTAACTAGAAAATAACAAAAAATTATCCTCGTCATCAATTTACTATATTGGTATCAAATATTATGCAGCAATACCTCGCTTAGTGCGTTTTTTTGGGACACGTATCAACAAGCCATTTAAAATACAAATTTCTTAATAATAGAAATAGGCTTACTATTCATGAAACACAATAAAATCACAAAAAGTGTAAGTTTATAATATTAGAAAATGTAATTAAGAATAAACAAAATATTAATTGGATACTGTACATAATTAACATAAAATTATTAACATGGCCGATAAGCTTTCAGAACATATCATGGAAGTTGATCCTAATTTTGAACGCAGCATTCATGTTCGCCGAAACATTGGCAGTTTAATTCGTTGCTACAGAGAGTAGTTTGAAGAAAAAAAACCCAAAGAAGATAAGTAAACAAACATCGATCATACAACTTTTGGAAACTAAAAAATAAAATATTTTTTTAGCTCGAATTTGCGAGTGCTTCTGTACTGTAACGCATAATAAATACTTTTAAAGTATTTATTTGGTTTTATTTCATTCATATCGTAATATTATTAATTTGTGACATTTTTTATTTATTTTCAACTTGAAAACATTGATAATATATCGATATGTATTAAAAAGAAAATTTGGAACCAATTACAATTTTTCCCATAGACTACATAGTTCAATTAGTGCGGTTTCACTTAGTGCGGCATATCGGCGGGACCAATTTACCGCGCTAAGCGAGGTATTGCCGTATACGATAAAAATAATGATGCAATGAGTTAATTAAATAATTTCAATAAATGTGTTGCTGATACAATGTTAATTGTAGAGGATTGTGATTTAACTGCCTATGCCTCTCATAAAATCTTTTAAATCAGTTTTTAAACAATAATTTTGTTTCTAAAAATAGATAAAAAAATAAAAAATATAAAAGATAAAGAATAGTTTTGAAAGATTTATGGTAATGTTAGTCAATAGAAGAACTTTCTAAATATTGCACAGTGGTCAACTGGCTACAGTTTATTAAAAGTTGATAAGTCAGAAACAAGCAACCAAACGTGATGGAATTTAGGATTTCCATAAACAGAAAACCCTTTGGAGGGAATTTACTTGGTCTATTGAGTCATACAACTAAATATTTTTTGTTTTGCGCTTTATTGTTTTATTTAATATAAAAATATTATGATAATGACTCATCAAGTGATAATATAATATTATGATAATAATAATTATATAATCATAAATTAAAATTCTCAAGTAATTTTAATGTTTCGGGATTGTGAAATCGGATTCCTATCAAATGGGATCACTGTAAATGTACACAAGATCAAGTTATAAAGTTACAAAGAAAATAAAAATAAAATATTATCCCTCCCCAACTCAATTGAAACAATCAAAATATCTAATTTCTACATCTGTAACTATAATTCAGTTGAAAATTTATGAAAATATCAAAAAATTACATTTGTATATTTATTTTTCAAAGGGTAATAAAGGTGGTCAGCTCGTAAATTGAATTAGAAACCTCATTTTCCACTTACCTAATTAATTCAATTAATTTAATTATAAATTTACCCTCTCATGGGGGAATCAAATATCGAATTGTAAAATAAAAAAGAGAAAATTAATTAAATGTTGTGTTAAACTAATCAAATTGTAATGTTGATTTATGCAATTTTAATAATAATAATAATAAAAATAATAAAAAAAAATAAAAAAATAAAAAAAATAATAATATTAATAATAATAATAATAATAATAATAATAATAATAATAATAATAATAAAAATAATAATAATAATAACAATAATAACAATAATAATAATATTAAAAATAATAATAATAATAATAATAACAATAATAATAATAATAATAATAATAATAATAATAATATTTAATTTAATTTAACAAAAATTATAGATGAAAAACTCATTCTAGTTAACTTCATGAATTATTATGTGATTTTGTTGACAGTTCTTCATACAATGGCGGAAATGCATTAAAAATTTTGAATAATTATTTATGGAGCTTCATCCGCAAAAATATAATTTTGATAATATTATGTTAAATAAATAATTTTAATTAAGAATAAAATAAGATTTACCCGGAGGAGCAGCAATGTAAGATTTTCGATTAATTGTCTTTGGCTTTTTGATAAACAGTCTGGCCCCATCTTAAAGATAAATTAACTAAAATTTATAAATGAATAGAATCTTTAAAAAAGTTATTAATAGCAAATTTAATGATACCATAAAAATACATTCCAATGGCTTATAGAATTATTATTATTATTATTATCATTATTATTATTATTATTATTATTATTATTATTATTATTATTATTATTATTATTATTATTATTATTATTATTATTATTATTATTATTATTATTATTATTATTATTATTATTATTATTATTATTATTATTATTATTATTATTATTATTATTATTATTATTATTATTATTATTATTATTACTATTATTAAGTTAATTAAGTTAATTAATAATATTTTTAGTTGGTTTTGTGTGCCTGAAGATGACAGTTATGCTGTCGAAATATATCGTACGAAGAGTATTTTATTGGCCTTATCTTTTAATCAAGTAAAATTAATAACTGTTTTTTTATTTTTATATTTTTATCTTGATATTTAATGTAAAAATCGATTAAAAATAATGGATAAGTGAAAAAAATAACAATAATATTTTAATATTTTATAAAATTCTGCAATAATAAATTAGAAAATTGATAAAATTTTTAAAAAATCGATTGTGCAAATTGAATGTCGATTATTGCAATTATTGATTTTTGTGTTATTTAATTTTCCCTGCGCTGCTCAACTCGAGTTGATAATGAGGAAATTTCCCAAAACAAATTCCCTACGAAAACACCGTAAAGGATAAATATATTGACAAACAGAATTTCGGTGAGATCCTAGTAAATATGGGATCATTTGTGTGGAAACTGTTGCTATTGACACTATTATCTCGCCCTAATCATCTCGCCCTAACCATCTCGCCACTAATGGAACTTGTTTAAATTGAGTAAAGCGAGAGTTAATCAAATTTAAATTTCTGATTTTATCGCTTAGATTGATATTTCTATTTACATCAATAATTATCTATAAATGATTAATCAATCATAAATTGATTTTATATTATAAAAAAAATTTTTTATTTTTCATTATTTTTATTTAATAATAAAAAATATTCATAAAAAAATAAAACAATTTTTACTTTCCAAATTTTTATCTTCATTTCTTTTCAGAATATATATAAAAACAATCAAACAAAATATTGATAAATAGTCTGAAAAGAAATCTCATTAAATTAGATTAAAAGGTGAAAAAATTTCACTCATATTTTCAGCTTATATTTAATTAATTAATTCTTTGGTTGCACAAACAATTTAAAATTAATTAAAATTTAATTAATAAAATTACAAATTTCAAGGGGAAAAGTAGAAACGGGTGTCGAACGAAAATTCCTTTAAAAATTTATGTTTGCGTCAATAACCATCATGATAGTTAAAACAAACTCTACATCTTTACAGGTTACAAAAGTATTAGTTTTGTGGAAATACAACATTTAATTTATCTATATAAAATGTTGACGTTTTTATTCACAATCCTCCTAAACCTTTGAAATAATTAACCAATCAAATTAATCTAAAATATAATAAAACGGCAATTCGCCAAGAGGAAAATCTTTCAATCTCAGTTCATTTAAAATTAGAGAAAAATGTTCCGAACCTTCTTAAGGTGAGTCAGAGATCTCATTTGACCATGTTGAAAAATATAAAGATAACATTTAACTATTGGGGCCAAAAATGAAAACAATTTGGAAAATACTAAATAAAAGATTTACCGCAAACTCTATTTCTATCCGTATCATAGGCACAAATGGTAATATAATAAGATCCTACGTCAGTTTTCCGAGGCTGCAATCCGATTGCTTGCTGCTTTTCTAGAAAATATATCCATTGGGTCGGGTTGAAACTTATCTGTCTGTCAATTTGAGATTCCTTGGACCGGATAAAAGCTTTTATTTTCAATTGCTGATTGTATCCATCTTCGGCATCAAAAAAGGTTTTAGGTGGAATCTAAAAAAGTGTAAAATATTAAATTGGATGTTTGAAATATTCGGTTTGTGGATCGCATTGACTTCTCAAACGTATTAAGTCAATTAATTAATAAAACCTTTTTCCATAAATGAAAAATTGCAAAAATATATTTACAAAGTCTGAAGTGTAATTTATAAATTTTGTGAAGAAAATTGTGTAAAAATGTATTTAACTAATTATATTATTTATAGCAAAATTAATATGAAAGTCCGGCCAAATGACCATCTAATACAATTGCAAACTGTAATGATAATTTATTTGCTGGTTAATAATCATTAGAGTAAAGGTTATGAACACAAATGTTCATTGGAAAAATTATTGTAAATCAATTATCTGATATTTTGAGAATGCAAACTTCAATGAGTAAATTGCTCCAATAGCAAGTTCGTCTAATAAAAAGTTTTTTTTCTGACATCTTCCGATTTGCTAATATGCAAATTATATTGTATATTTAGATTTTAAACATGTAAATATATTAAATTTAATCATATAAATTCAAATTAACAGTAGTTAGAATTATTAGTTTTAGCTCTATTTTTGGTGTTAAATACGTTCACTATATAATAAATAATTTAAGGATTTTTAAGAAATACATACTTAAAAACGAAATAATTGAAACTAATTTAAAGCAATTAAATACACAAATTAGCAAATTTTTAGCATTAATTAAATCATTTTGTTAATTTTAAAAAAAATTCTATAAAATTAAAAAGAAATTTAAAATATTATTTACTATTATTAAATTTTTAAATATATTAAAAAAATTTATTTTAAGCAGTTTTATATTTTTATTTTCAAATTTTAAAAACTAAAATTAAAATAAAAAAGTTGTAAAAAACAAAAAACAGATTTTGAATTTATTATTACTTTGGAGATAATTAATTGAATTGTTTATGCTGTAGTTCACAATCTCATATCTAGATCTCTTTATTTTTCTTTTTACACAGTAAGTTTACGGACAAAATTGCACACCTATTTTGAATTAATCTTATTAAATTGACAAATACATTAAAATTCGGTTTTTAGTAAACTTAAATAAAAAAATATTTATTATTAAAAAAATGATATAATAAAAAGTAGATTAACATTTTTCATAATTTATTTATTTATTATGTGTGTATATGTTAAAAAAGGTATTATTAAAACAAACGGATTAAAAATAAAATAAATTAATAGCTTTCCCATTAAATAAATGTTGAAAGTATGGCTGAGTCCTGCATAAATATTTATTCAAAATAGCAATTTGCCTCAGTCATTTGTGTACAAATATCCTAATGTATTTCTTGCATTGCATTATATGTAAACAAATTTGACGGGTTCAGAAAACAAAACGAACATTCATTGTCAAAATCTTTATAATTATATTTATCTTGGACCGGGAAACGTCAGATTGTGTCACTTGTAAATTTCAGACACAATCAAATATGGCAGACATTTTAATGAAGATTTTATGTGAACGTAGGCGTTTGATTTCCCAGATTTTGTAATAATTATTATTTATTACTGACTTACTTGAAAGTATTTTCTGGACCCAATAAGGACCGTAAAATTAGTAAGACTTTTTCTGATAATCGGCTGAGACTTTTCTGGTTTCCTAACATAAGGAATTGTTTCATTTTTCGTTTTGTTAGAGACAGCAATTGGAAGTCTTGACAAATCGACATTCGGAACGGTCCAATTCTCATCAAATTGTCCGGATCCTTCGACAACAATTTGGGCTTCTTTCCAATCTTCTTTACGTTGTTTTTCTTGTTGATAGAAAATCGACGAATATTCTGTGAATTTCAAATAACTATTCCGGCGATGCCGACGTTTTCTGATTGTTGCCGGGTAGATCTGGTCGGCTATCAGCCATCCACGGATTGGTAAGGATAGTACCTTTGATAGATGATTGATGTTGTCCTCCTTTTCGAAATATTTGAATTTGTTAATTACAGATTCCGGAATGGATCCGCATCCTATTTGGTAAACTATAGCTGATTGGGAGGGAGAAGGACGTTTAGAACCTTTCAAGCTCCACTGGGATAGAACCGACAGGGATCTAGATAAAAAGTAATTCATATAAGAACGTGATGAAAGTTATAAATAATACATTTCAAAAGTATAAAGAATAAAAGAGAAATGGTGTTTTAAAGCCTAATGCATTGGTTAGACGGTCTTTAAAGTAGCAAGAGGCACATTTATTCCAACAAGTGAGACATAATTACTGTCGGTAAATTGCAAAGTTAACAATTAATATGTTCACTTATATATTATGCAGTTTTGACAGAAAACAACATTAACTCAGAAGAGAAGAGAAATCATATTCTAAATCAAAATACTATTATGAATTAACATTTAATTTAAACAAATTATTTTTTTATTAATTTAATTTTGTAATAAATAAATATTTAAAAAATATATTCAAATAACTTTTAATTAATTTAAAAATTTATTTATATAAATATTATAATTTTTATTTTTATTATAATTTTTTAAAAAATAATTTTTTAACATACTTAAACTATTTAAAAACGTTCAAAACATTCGTAGTCACAGCACTTTGCACATTAATCTTTGGATCCAATGTGGACCTTATCAGCAATGCTTCAACTAAATTCTAAAATCAGACATTCCTATTTCACTTTTTTTAAATATTATTAAAATAATTGAATTTTTAAATTACATTATTTTTTAAAAAACTTATTTTTTACAAAACCAACTAAAATATTATGAATTAACATTTAATTTAAACAAATAATTTTTTTATTAATTTAATTTTGTAATAAATAAATATTTAAAAAATATATTCAAATAACTTTTAATTAATTTAAAAAATTATAATATAAATAAAAATTATAATATTTATATAAATAAATTTTTAAATTAATTAAAAGTTATTTGAATATATTTTTTAAATATTTATTTATTACAAAATTAAATTAATAAAAAAATTATTTGTTTAAATTAAATGTTAATTCATAATATTTTAGTTGGTTTTGTGTACCTGAAGATGACAGTTACGCTGTCGAAATATATCGTACGTAAAGTTTTTAAGTTCGTGTCATTTATTGTTATACTAGTTAAAGCTGTAAGGCCACATACATCGGTGAGACTTCAGGACATCTCTGCATACGAGGTTGATAGGTTGCACAATCAAGTGGAAAAATCACAGACAATATATGCAAGGTGAAAAGGGATATTTGCAATTTTGAAGTGTTATCTAAGAGTTTCGAAATCTATTGGGAACGTATTGTCTGAATTTCTTCATGAATTTTTATAATGATTTAATTTAAGAAATAAAACTTAATAAAGGAAATATCAAATGAAAAATATTTTTTAATCTATATAATCATAATGAAAATTAATCAAATGTCAAAAAAAAACAAATTTGGAAAAAATAAATGATTTTCCAGATCATTTTATTAGGATTAATAAATGATTTGTTTTATGGATTACACAAATAAAATCATGAAACTACTAATGACTTTGTTTTATTGAATTGATTTAGAGCCTGAGGATAACTGTTTAGCTGTCGAAATATTTTGCAATAGCATCATTCACAAATGGTATTTATTTTTTTGAAAAAAATAGTATTGTGATTATTATTATTATATTTTTATATTATTATTAAAATTATTATTATTTTTATTAATAAAATTAATTAATCAAAATAATTCAAATATAAATAGATTCAGTGAAGTACAGAAATTGAAAACAACATCAAAAACTCATTCATATGCAAACGAGTTGGGAAATTATTGTTGTTGATATGACAAATGGCCTTCAAATTGCTGTTTAATTTGATTTGTGGTATTCCATCTTGTGTCCTGAGGGGGGGGGCGGGCGGTAGCAAATGGACTGCTTCACGGTTACCGATTTTATGAGCAGTTTCCCTAATAACTTTCCAAATTTGATTTATGAATTTTACAATTAGTGATGGAGGATTTTTTAAAGCATCATTTATTAATTAATTTAATTTAATTAAAACAACATGAAAAAAAAAATGTCATAATTATGTGTATAAAATAATAATAGTATCCTTTATATTAACGTTTATGAGTTAGAGCAAGGGTATCTTGATACCTTGGGGCAAGTTTTTTCAACTGACCAGAGTGACGCCAGGAGAATAAAGCAAATACTTAAATAGACAAACTATGGTATTGCACGACAAATGTTCATTTTTGGGTTTTAGGAAATACATTTTGTTTCTTCAAGATAATGCGCGTCTATCAATTTCTTTTAAATAAATTTTTCTCTTAAAATATCTTTATTATATTTATTTAAAACTAAAATAGAATTTAAATAAAAATGAAATATATTTCAACGTCATGGTAGTCATTGCTAGTAGTTGACCGAAAACAATCCTTCATTATGAAGCAAGAGCACCGGATTAGTTCAATTGCTTTTCTAAAGTGTAATTGATTGGTACATCCTTGCATACACACATACACACATACATATGAAATGTTTACACAAACTTCGTTTTACTTAATTTATTGCAACTAAGAGCATGAATTATTGGGGACAAGAACACATATTATAGGCAGGTGGTAGCTTAAAATATCCTTAAGCGCTATAAATATCCTTAAATTGCATATTTTTGTAATTAAATATACCGGTAATAAATGATTCATACCTACACCAAGCGAAGTTGAGATAAATTCCGCTATAATGCAAGTTGAAACATAAATCAACTTATTGGAATTTATTTTTTGTGAAAATTTAATGGATTTCAGCCATTTCAGAAATGGCTGCAAAGTAAATTATTTTTTAAAGTTATAAGCTTAAAGTTATAAAGTTTTAAGAGTTGAATTATGATTTTACAAGGAAATGAAATCATTATTCAAACTTATAATTATAACTTTTGACCTACAAGCTCATGTATATTATTATTATTAACGATTATGAATATTCAGGAAATTATTTATTTTATGATAACTTATTTTTATGAAATTATTCAAAAAAAAGTGAGTTAAATTATTTTTGAAGTTATAAAAATTATTAATTGCATTAAATAATTATATTTTTTATACATCTTTTGAAAAAAATATCCCAATATGTACACAAAAAAATAATTGGGTTTATGATTATTTTTTAAAACTTACTAATACAATTTATGATTATTTTCGGATTTCAGGTTTTGTTTTTTTTTCAACAGAAATGTCTGAAATATTAAATTAATTTTAGTTTTAATGGTAAATCTTATGAAGATACATCCTCATTTACTCGAAATTTCCTAGCAAAATCCTAAAAAATTTAAATTTTGCATGTTTTATTATGGGTTGTGTTAATGTGTATTATTTTATTTCTCTATCGCTTTTTGTGTTTTTATATTGTAGGGTTTGTCTAAGTGACTATTTTACAAACAACCTCAAGGTGAGTTGGTGTGTTTATATGCTATAAATTTATTGTTTTTTGTTTTATATTATAGGTGATTTGTCTCAACGTGGCTTGGTGTATAATATTTGCCGTTTTGTGTGTATTTTTATTATAGGGTTGTTGTGTGTAGTGTATGTGTGTGTTTCTATTTTAAATTTTCTCACCAAAATTATTTCTCTGATTTTCTTTAGTGAATGTACTTTATTTATGCCAGTGTCTATAAATTATGTTGTTATTTCGAGTAGATCTGTTTATTTTTTATATAAATTATTGCTGTCTTATCTTAAAATTTACTTTATGGATAAGATAACCATAATTTATGACCTTTGGTGTTTCTTAAAAATAGTTGATTTTATTTTTAATTTTTTTATAATATTTAAATATAATTTTTAAAATTTTATGATTTGAAATTTTTTAAAAAAAATGTTTTTTTGAAAGTTTGTATTTTGATCTCATAAAGATACCAGGAGATCAGTTTTGATTAAAATCCTTTTAATATTAAAATGAATCATTTAAATTTTAGAATTGTCATTGACAGCCGAATTTCTGCGAAACTTTTAGTTTTGAACAGAAATAAATATCCAAAAGCCTAATTGAAAAATCTTTCAAAAAAAGCAGTTAATACCGAGTTTTGGTAGTCAAAGTTTTCAAGGTTATGTCTTGAACATATATGAGCTTTGTTCAGATTTTTGTTTAAAAGCACATCTTATGCTTGCAGGAACAGTAATATCATCTAATAGTGGAAACTCTAGAAAAGAATTACCAATCCGAAATATTTAAACATTTAACATAAAAACTTAGGTAATTATAAAAAGCATGTTATGTAATGCAGAAATTATTACATGTCAATCCCAACTAGCTTACTAATACAACGACGCAGTTGTGTTATTGCTATTATAACACCATTTCCAAATCCAACCTACTATAAACAGAAAATATGTATGCTACCCGGGTATGCCTCTATATTAGTGGCATGCAACTACCAAATACATTTGGATGCATCTCCACTCATCAAAATTATAAATAAATAAACACATTTCTGTAGAGTACTTTTTTGATTATTATCTAATAAACAGCAAAGCATATCACGTGAGAGTAACTTACAAATTATATGCTTATAGCAGATTCAAATTGGAAATGGTGTACTAATCTAGAATTTATTTTCAAAAAGAGGGGGATCATATAATTAATTTCAAATACTATATTTATTCTCAACTGCAAAATAAACATCATTTGTGATGTAATGTTATTCTGTAAATAGAATAATTCCTCTCCCGCATATAATAAGAGCTGTTTACAAAAATATTATTGAAAAGAAAGAAAATCTGTGTTGACTCAGTTGACAACCTGATTCTGTAATGCCAAAATGAAAGCTCCTGCCTTTATAACCCCATTGTTTCCTATCCCGTTACTGACAAAATGGAAATGCATTGTTAAGTTCTCTAGATATTCTAGAATCTAGATAATCCTATTTTCTTGTAAAGAAACTATATAAAAGTGATCCAAAATCGGTTAAAATATTTTTCTTGACTGATTCAAGGAAGGAATAATGATGAACATATATATATATAAGTTTCATAAGTCTTTTCTATCAAGGGGCGCAAAGGATAATCTCATAGAATGGTATTATTATTATTTTATTATTAACAGAATTATTTTACAATATAAATAATTTGGACGAATTTTTAAGCAATGTCGGATTAAACATATATATTTTCGACTTGATAAGTGTAAAAAGAGTAATTAACAATACGTGAATAGATACAGCTCACGCATCATTGAGATAAATAATAAACATGACATAATCTGAGAACCCAGACAATCAATACAATAAATCAAACATTTAGGCATTCGTATATATTTATAATAATAATAATAATAATAATAATAATAATAATAATAATAATAATAATAATAATAATAATAATAATAATAATAATAATAATAATAATAATAATAATAATAATAATAATAATAATAATAATGGTATTATTTTAATTTGAAGTCACAATATTAATTAGTTAGTTATATATAATGTTAAATTATGTCTTAGTGAGTAAAATATTAATTGATGGTGACAGTAAGTTGATAGAGACATTTTGAGATGTTGTCGTACCGGGTTTCATTGTATTGTTAGAGTTTGCGTTATCCCGAGGGCAAAATATTTGAAGTGGAAAATATATGTTCATTTCGTTGACATAATTTGCAAGGCACACGAATGAAATATAATTCCCATCTGTTATTTAAGTGATACTCTTTAGTTTTCACGAGTTATGAAACGCAAATTTTCATATAACTCGCACGCGATTGAGCCGGTTGATTTAGCTAGAGAATATGCTTAGGTTTTGCTGGGTGGATGACTTTCCTAGATTTATTATGGAAGTTTGTTTAGGTGAACTGTATGAGGAGAAATTGGAAACCTTATCAAATGAGCTGCCCATAGATATATTGTCGGAATTGATATAAAATGAAGGAAATAAAATGAGGCCTGGAAAACCGAAAATTAACAAAAAACATCCAAAATAATTAAAGTTTACAAAATTAATTAAAAATTAAAAAAATTTGAAAATAAATATTGATCAGTCGAGACGGGTGTGTTTGAATGCCAAGTTAAGAGACGAACCTAAAAATCGAACTAATTTAAATTAATCATCTAATGGAAAACCCGAGCTAATGGGAAGCCCGAGCCAATAGGACACTCAACAAGCGTAGAAATCCGAGATGTACGGAAAGCCCGAGAAGTAAAGAAAACAATCAATTTGGTTCAGGATAAACCATTCCAATAGCCTACCGAGCGAATTGAGTGTTTGGAGTACAATTTCTCCCGACTTTGAAGGCAACTATACCCGAATTTTGGGAATAATTTGTTTTTGATAACAATTAAAAAACGGTATGAAAAAAGAGCTGGAAACAAGATGAATTACCAGAATATTATATGAAAAGAATTGTTTGAGGCGAATCGAACAGAGTTCAGTGAGGCAAAACACATAAACTTCGAGTATTAATATAAACCACCTTAACGTTCTAGACAGAGCGTAAACAACAAATTAATTTCTGAAAGGAAAATGCAAATTATTTGACAAATTGTGACTCTGTGTTGAATATTAATAAACGTATTCTGTTTTGGGTTTTTGTTATTTTATTTTTGAAAAAATGATTCTGCAAATGAAAAATTTCTATGTTTACAATAACTTTTAATTTAATCGACAACATGACATTTGCATTTTTCAAACTGTTGAAAATTGGTAAGCTTGTCCGGGCTTTACATCCGCAAATGTGCCAATTTGTTTGCATAATCAAATTTGGCCTTCCCATTCAGATCTCACGGATAAATAATCCGGAAGTATTCCGGAATTACGGATTTTTTTAGGAAATATTAATTATTATTTAATGGGAAATATTGTTTTAATTAAGTATTTTGTTTAAATTAATTATCAAGTAAATTCATTACTGATTATATTAGATGGAAATGCATTGTACTCTTTGTTTTACTGAAATTCAAACTCAAAGTTTTGTCAAATTTACCCAATGTCGGCACAGATTCTGCATAAACTGTGCCTGTGACATTGCCATGTCCCAGATTAAGAAAAAGTCCCGGGAATTACTTTGTCCAATTGATGAAGTAAATGCCGAAACCATTAACATCGTCCATTCTGATAATAATTGCGTTGAGAAATCTACGCAAAACTTTTTATGTGACGCTTGGAAAAGACATCATGAAGGGGTTTTGTCCGTGAAGGACTTACAGGATTACGCTATGAAGAAACAGAGCTTGTGTCCAATATTATAGAATTGCCTTATAAGATTTAAATTGCTCGACTTGAAAGGAAATACGTTCAAAATGTCTATTTATTGTTATTCTGACTCGAAGGATAACCAGTGAAATGAGCCCTAGCTATACAAAGCATTAATGAATACCCCTCTCAATAAAAAAATATAGCCAGACAGTTAAGATTTGTTAGTGTAAAGAACTATATAGAAAGCCAACAAATACAGGCTTGTACACCACTTTTAATAACTTTTGTGACTGGAAATACAATAAAATATGAAAAGGTCTTGGCTTTTAGATATTGGTCATTATCTTCTATGTTTGATAATTCTAACAAATGTATACATAATCTTTTCTGATTGCGTCCACTTAATGATGCTTCAGTTTTTCCGTAATCGGCAGGTTTTAAGAATTTAGGTATTCTGTTATGACGTTATATTAGGAAATTCGATACGCTCGTTCAGGAACACAGCTTATTGAAAGGCGCGAGTAATATTATTGAACTATTGATTAAACAAATTTTAGATTTTATAAAAAAACTTTTATAATAAGTGGTAAAGATGTCTATGAGAGGCATTGATGAGAGGCATTGATGAGAGGCATTTATGAGAGAGATCGATGATAAAATCACAATCCCTTATAATTGACATTTAATCAGCAACAAATTTATTGAGAATATTTAATTAACTCAATAAATCATAACTGTTACAACATTAGGGAGCATCCATTAAGGACGTCCTCTAAGAAGGGAGATGGAGAGTTCTTCGCAAAAGGAACAAATTGGGACACTGAGGAAGGGGAGTCAAGCGCTTAGGGCTTCCCTAGCAGCATTGGTCGTTTAAATATTATACATAATGTATTATTGACTTTTTTAAAATTTGTCTATTATCTTTTTTATATCCTATATATGGTAATTAAGTAAGTGGCATGTTTCATGTCCCTTATTTTTCCCTTTTGATCATTTTAATAATGTTTTTTCTCTATTTTTCAACCAATATTGTGTACTACTGCATATAATATTGAAATTAAATTTAGCCTATATGATTATAAATTATTTAAATTTCTTTTTTTGGAGGGATGACCACATGGGTGGTGCTTGTGAAAAGGGACAGAAATGGGAGGGGGTCAAGTGCTTAGGACATCTCCAGCAGCATTGGACGTTTAAATATTATACATAATGGATTTATGATCTTTTTAAAAAATTTTCTATTATCATTTTTATATACTATATATGGTAAGTAAGTATGTGGCATGTTTCATGCCCCCTATTTTTCCCTTTTGATCATTTTACTTTTGTATGCATGTTTTTTCTCTATTTCCCAATCAATATTGTGTACTACTGCATGTAATGTTGAAATGAAATTATTCACATTTCCTTGTGAAAATAAAGGATATCTGCATTTGTAGGGAAGGACAAGGAGGATGGCGGATCACACATTGGATGGTTCCTTATATTATTTCCGTTTATAGCATTTGATACAGATTATGATGACATTTAGTAAACTGATGACGAGAATAATTCACTTGAAATATATTTGCATTTATTTGCCGTTAAAATTCGGCTGTGAAATTTTTGATATATTTAAATGTATAAATATTTTTATTTTCAATTTATTTTTCAAATTTTCTCTACTTAAACTTTTATCTTATGTTGATTTGCGGGAATTTTAATTTTAATTGAATGTGAAAAAGTGAGTGAAAAGAATATGAAAAGAGAGTGCAAAATTTGTTTTGAGTAAATATTTGAACGGTTTCAGTAGTTTGCGACAGTAAATGATCCAGAGTAGCATTTGGTTGATCAGAAATTAATTCTACGCAACACAAATTATCTGCCGGCCGGGCTTTTATCAAGCGTTATTGATAACGTTTTCTGCATAACAGTTGATAAAGGCGCGACTGAAAATTTCAGTTGTACACTAGAGTCTCGAGTTGCGTCGTTAATGCGTTTCAATAAATCGCGACGCAACACAAAATTAGGTTATCAAAATTTTTGTGGAACAACGCAACTCGAGGCTCTAGTGTATAGAAATAGTTTTTTATATATTTCATCAAAATGTAAATAAACCAAAATTCAAAAAAAGCAAAAAGATGACCAAAGGTGACCAAAACAATTAAAGATTTTACTCATATTTCAAAATATTATTACGCAACCATAAAGACAGTTCAAATAAATATTTATCGCAAATCCTTTTATATTATTATTTTAATCGTGTGTGAATTTTGTTTACTTGTTTATTTATTTTCTCTGACCTACTTTATATTCTATAATATTTTCCGCAAATGAGTGAAACTAATCTATCAACACAAAGGTAATTTGGTGTGTTTCCTATATGTCTATAGTAGAGCTGGAGGGAAGCCATATTGGTACAGAGTGCTGCTGCACCGTTCCTATAGTAACTGAAGGGCACTATAGTAGGACTGAGACGTTGAATCAAAGAAGTTATCCATTTTTTTGATAAAATGTTTGTTTAAAATATAATCTGTTTTTAGAACATGTCGTCAATATGACTCTTTTTTCGTAAATATTTCCGTTTTTTGTAAGGCACCCTCTGATGCTTTTATAGATTTGTACTTGTATATGATTTAGAAACAAGTTTTTTGATATCTCAAACCGACCGCATACAACTGATGTTTTGGTAACAACCAACCAACCAACCCTCAACTGAAAGAAGTTTATTTCTTTGATATCCTATCAATTGTAAGAGAGGAAGACAGTCTCAGTCGAAAAGTGGGGTAAATGGTGCCAACGAAAGCATAGATTTATATCATTGTCCAATTTGGGAAACGGCTTTAGGTGATATCCAGTGAGTCTTGAAAAAGGAATTACGGCGGCTGCTGGAAGGCAACATGGCACCTGATCCTGTCATATCAGATATTTAAATTTCCTATTCCGCCGTCAGCATTATTTAAGATATTATTTCATATAATAAAATCTCTCTAATTTTCATTTGATATATCTGATAAATATGCAAATGTCTACAATAGAGCTCAATTATCCATATCAATTTCATCTCCTTCTCCCTCTATCATTATACTCTCTCATACTCTGTATCTTCAGACGAACTCGCAATTTCGATGGGTACAATTAAAACTCTGACTGTTTATCTTTCAGACATCTCTCTCTCTCATTTATATGATTTTGATGTAGATTTTTCATTTTTAATACGATTTGATTAAATATTTATTATAGAAAGTGAACAAAGGAGTGGAGGTAAATCCAGTTGTGACAACATCAAAAAATATGATAGAATAAGTCAAATACAGATTTTAAGACTTCTTTTTCATATGGAAAGTAACTAAGAAAGGTAGCGATTTAAGAAAATTAATCTGGAAGGAAGGCCAAAACATTTTGGAATTGTAAGTTTTACACTTACAACTCACATTTTACACCATAAGAAACACACAAACTCATCAGAATATTGAAAATCAATTTTTATTTTGTACACCGGTTTCAATTGAATAATATAAGAACAAATCAATAAATTTATATTATAGGACATACATACTTGCCTATATGACGATGAAATTTGTTCGAATGAATAACGTTTTTTTACATTTTTAATAAAAACAAAATTGTGCTAAAGAACAAATGATTTGAAAAATTTTTAAATTTTATATAAACTGTAATAATAAGCGGAAAAGAATTTTATGTGAGGCATTGTCGATAAAATTGCAATCCCCTAAAAGTAACATTTGATTAGCAACAAATTTATTTAGATTATTTAATTAAATTATTAAATCATAACTATTACATCACTATTGTTTCCGTTTGTAAGATTTAACAAAGATTATGATGGCAGACTGATGATGAGGATAATTTCCTCAAAATAATTTTTTTTTGGCTTTCTCGTGTTTTTATTATAAATTTTAGTTAAAAATTAATCTAACTTCAATTTTTTAGAAATAAATTCAAAAAAGTCTCATATATTTTCATAGAAAACTAAATAGTCATTTAAATGGCAGATGCATGAATCATGTTGTATTTAGGGGTCATCCATAAAGGACGTGCCCCAAAATAAGCAATTTTTAATCCCCTCCCTTTCTGTCCCAGGGAACATCCCTCCAAAAATTGATATACTTTATTTTCAGAAGAAATTTAAATAATTTAATTTCAACATTATATGTAGTAATATACAATATTGGTTGGAAAATAGAGAAAAAACATGCATACATAAGTAAAATGATCAAATGGGAAAAATAGGGGACACGAAACATGCCACTTACTTACTTACCATATATAGTATATAAAAACGATA
This sequence comes from Schmidtea mediterranea, assembly GCA_022537955.1. Classification (NCBI taxonomy): domain Eukaryota; kingdom Metazoa; phylum Platyhelminthes; order Tricladida; family Dugesiidae; genus Schmidtea; species Schmidtea mediterranea. The sequence continues at coordinate 1,044,599 of CM039682.1, forward strand.
ATAGAAAAATTAAAAAAAAATCATTAATCCATTATGTATAATATTTAAACGACCAATGCTACTGGGGGTGTTCTAAGCGCTTGACTCCCTCTCCCTAGTGCCCCTTTTGCGAAGACCCCTTCCACCCCACTTCTTTTGGGACGTTTTTAGTGGATTCTCCCTTAAGCGTCAACTTGTATTTTAAGAGATGTTATTCAGTTGAAAAAGTTTTAGTAAACAAATGAATAGGAAAATGAATTAAAGTTACCAACTTAATTTCTATAAAAAAAAACAAAAAGCAAACTTTCCACAAAATCATAATTTATATAAAATAAAAATTTATCAAAAAAAGTGAGTGAAATAAGTAATTTTTGATAAAATTAAAATTTTTTGAAGTTCTTGATTTCATGATATTAATTTCCT
>CM039682.1:1050000-1052500 GCA_022537955.1 Schmidtea mediterranea
CAGAAACTTCCGATTTCTACGCTGAGTATTTTGATATTTAACTCAATTCATATATTTGTGGTTTCTCTGCAAAATTAGCCAATAACGCGGCCACTGCATTAGAGTTACCATTTAATCGGAGCTCCGAGTGTTCAAATCATCCATAATTAAAAATTGCAGATAAATTGCAAACGATAAAATATTTTTATTTTTATTTTTTAAACAAATAAACAAAATCTTTCTAATGAGATGTTTTGATATAAAAATACGTTCAGAAGGCTTTCAACATTCCACAATCATTCAACACAACATACTATTAATTTTATTAATTTTATTAATTTTAATTTTTTATTAATTACACTTAATAAAGGATTTATTTATAATGTATGTTTGTAATGAATGAAATTTATTAATTAATTGCAATCTGAAAATGAAGAAAAAATAAATTGAAATTTGAATTTTATAAGTTTTTATTTTTTTATTTCATGTTTCCTTGGAAGTTGAGTATGTTATTATAATAAATATTGCCATTAGCACTGCTGGCTGTCCTAGAATGGCTCATAAACCGAAAAATAACTAAAGGGAAAATAGTTAAAATTTAAATATTTTTCTCCATTAGAATCCCACAAATCAGTCACAATTTTACCATTTGATAATTAATAAAATTTATTATCAAAAATTTATTATTAATTGCTATCCAGGTCTGTGAATTCTATGTCAAATATGAAAAATAAATATTTAATTGCTAGTAATAATTTGTTTGATACAAATGATATATGGATGTCACTTCCCTTTATCTTTCCCATTCTATAAGATTCGTTACGGAGTTTTGTCGACATTCGAAACTTGGACGAAGTTACGTTATTATTATTATTATTATTTTTATTATTATTTTTATTATTTTTATTATTATTACTATTATTATTATTATTATTATTATTATTATTATTATTATTATTATTATTATTATTATTATTATTATTATTATTATTATTATTATTATTATTATTATTATTATTATTATTATTATTATTATTATTGTTATTACTATTATTATTATTATTATTATTATTATTGTTATTATTATTATTATTATTATTATTATTATTATTATTATTATTATTATTATTATTATTATTATTATTATTATTACTATTATTATTATTATTATTGTTATTATTTATATGTTCATTTAGTTTTAATCAAATTTACTTTAACAAGCTAGGAATGTCTTCTTCAAATGTCAGGTGGGAATCATGTTTAGGCAGATATTTGTTAAGTAAGTGCCAAAACTTCACTCGTTCACAACTGGGAAGTTGGGATATTCTGTTGTCCATAATAATTACCATTACTGTCGGCCATCTTTGAGTGCATCTGGATTTAGTTGAATTAAAAGTTGATTCTTGATAAACCGAAATTGATAATCTTTCATTTATACGATATTCGCCTATATTTCCTTTTAATGGGATGCCTTGATATTTTCCAGGGGACCCACATAACCAATTCGGTATCTGAAAATAAAATCTTTCAAACTCAAAAATCGAGTATAGAATTAGAAAATTAATTTCTTTGTAAGTTAAGAAATCTACATCAAAAATCTCATGCTCTAATAATATTTTTTGCATTTTAATTAAAATTTAATATAGTTTTATTTTAATTTAATTTTACTTGAAAAATAATCTAAAAGTTCAACTTTAGAATCGAAAAAAAATTTTTAACCAAATTATGTGATTTTAACAATTTTCGAATTTAGTACTTTTAATTTTCAATAAATTTAAAATTTTTATTTAATATGTCATTTATGTAATTTGTGGACTTATTTTTAAAATTTTAATCCAATCACATCTCGCCATTTTGCCGTTGCTAAATTATCTCTTCAAAAATTAAAAAATTAAAAGTTTTTTAGCGAACTTATTATTATTATTATTATTATTATTTATTATTATTATTTATATAATTAGTCTTGAACAAAGTCAATAAAAGTCAATAATGTGATATTTATATAAATAAATATACTGATAGCGATACAATAGGCGAATATGTTATTATTAAATATTATACTTTCTATTGGTAATAAGACATTCATTTGCAATATTTGTCGGCACACTAAAATGCTTATCGTAGTTGAGAATCACAGAACTGCAGTATACACACAGATGTCAACTATTAAGTTGATATATGCCTGTATTTAATGGGGAAATAATATGAAATTATAAATAAAATTCCTAAACAAATTTATTACCAATTTTTTTTAATTTTAAATATTTTAACGAAAAACCTTTCAAAATGACATTAAGAAATATTTATTTTAAATGAGATATTTTGTTTTAATTAACCTGAAAAATTTATTTTGAAGAAACAAACAATATGCCTTTAATATTTTAGAAATGGAATAGGAATTTAATAATATAGCAAATTTGTCTCTCAGAGACCATCAAAAGAATGGGAGACATTTCTTTGCTGTAGAGAGCCAAGAAAAGAGGTCGACACTTTTCTTTATCATTTAATAAGAGAACGGACT
>CM039682.1:1057500-1067500 GCA_022537955.1 Schmidtea mediterranea
TTATTCAAACTTATAATTATAACTTTTGATCTACAAGCTCATGTATATTATTATTAATAATGATTATTAATAATGATTATGACTATTCAGGAAATGATTTATTTTATGATAACTTATTTTTCGGAAATTATTCAAAAATTATTAATAATGATTATTAATAACTTATGAATATTTAGGAAATTATTTATTTTATGATAACTTATTTTTCGGATATTATTCAAAAAGTGAGTTAAATTATTTTTGAAATTATAAAAATTATTAATTGCATTAAATAATTAAATTTTTTATACATATTTTGAAAAAAATAATTGTATATGTACACAAAATAATAATTGGGTTTATGATTATTTGTTAAAATTTATTAATATAATTTACAATTTATGATTTTTTTCGGGTTTCAGGTTTTGTTTTTTTAGACAGAAATGTCTGAAAAATTAAATTAATTTTAGTTTTAATGATAAATCTTATGAAGATACATCCTCATTTACTCGAAATTTCCTAGCAAAATCCTCAAAATTTAAATTTAAATTTTTTCCACCATTTTTATTTCTAAAAATATCTCAAAAATGTCTTTAAATTAATTTATAATAGGGGTTTACATGCATGTTTTATTATGGGTTGTGTTAATGTGCATTATTTTATTTCTCTATCGCTTTTTGTGTTTCTATAGTGTAGGGTTTGTCTCAGTGACTATTTTACAAGCAACCTCAAGGTGAGTTGGTGTGTTTATATGCTATAACTTTATTGATTTTCTTTTTATATTATAGGTGATTTGTCTCAACTTGGCTTGGTGCATCTAAGAAGCTTTTACGCACACGAAAAAGAATTCGTGTGCAATTCTTTCAAAACAAAATATTTCTGTGCACACTGATAAAATATACAATACTTCGATTTTAAATTTTATTATTTTCTACAATTTGTTGTTTTAAACATCTTACAATATTTTTAAGTAAGCACAATAACAAAAACTGGACAATTAATCTTCCTTCTTTATAATGATTAAGTCAAAATAAATGTATAAAAAATGTATGTGACATATATAAATATATATATACTTGTTTTTTAAAAATATTTATATTTTGCTTATTAATTGTAACTATTTATAAGACGTAATATAAACCCTAACAGTCACTGCACTGTTTTAAGTGACTTTTCTGGGCTAATCACTATTGCCGTTGTAAAAATTGGGAATATGTTAAAAATAAAATCTTCATATTCTATCTTAAATTGGCAAACTTTCTTAAAAACTGCCTTTTTATCTAATCTCGTTTATTTCTTAGTTCTGCCCTTATTTTTGAATTATCCCAATAATATTTGCTTCAGACTGAAATAATATTCAACAATCTTTCTTCTGACAAATCACTCGGCGCCAATCTGAAATTAAAGTTTTTCAAGGGTCATTAGGGTTTTTCTCACTTAGTTCGACAAACTCATTCCTATTTTGTTGTTCTGTAATTTATATCCTATTTGTAACCGGGTTTCCTGCTTGAACTTCCAAAAAATAATTAAAGTTTTAATTTTTTTTATTTTTAAATTGCAATCTAATTACTGGATTCTTTATTTATAAGCGTGACCTTGACCTTAATCAGCTATTTTAATTTGATTATGTTAATTTTCTTTTGATTATTAATAATTTGACATATAATATCGAACATACAGCCATTGGTCCGTTAGTCTAGTAACAAAAACATATAAATTAAAAATATATAATTAAATATGAGAATTAATTTTTTTATTCAATATTAAAATTAAAAACTAATAAAATTTCGGTTTATCAACCAAATAAGTGAAATTGAAATTAAATTTTGAGTATTTATTCAAAACCTAACAATTAATATTTAATATATAAAAATAAAATACATAAAAATTAATCAAAATATTATAAAACACATTTGAATTAGAAATGAACACTATTATAATTCAAGGTCACACTAATAAATGAAAATTTAATTATTCAAAGAAAAATAAAGTTACAGTTTATCTATAATGTCACGTTAAAATTTTTGGATTTCAATGAGGTTTTATTTTGTCCTAGAAAATGTTCAACTTTTAAAAATATTTACAGATCAGTGTAAATAATACATATATTTTTTAATATACAAATTAAAATAAAATTTAAAATAAAAATTTTGGTTAAAATTAATTACTTAAATATTAAACAAAGCACGATATACAAATTTACATTTTAAATTATTTTTATTCAAAGAAAAAATTAAATATTAAGTTTATAATATTTTAAATAGTATGTTACTTGAATTTTTCGATTATTTTTTTGGAGAATAATAAAAATCAAAATTTTAAAATACTCACAATAAGATTTTTGAACATTTAGTTTAAGTGCTAAATACATATTTTCATTAAAACATTACAAACAACTAATTTTTCAATAAAGGTTTTTGGCATACGTTTTCATTTCACAAACTTTATTATGCTCACAAATAACGCTTATTCCACAAACATAATATTGATTTTGAACTTGAGTAGCGATGCGACAGGCTTCATTCTAATTGGATAAAAATAGATAAACGAGGTCAGAGCGCAGATCAATCAGTACAAGCAATTTATTAACAAGCATGCTACTTATTTTACACTAGTTATAAGAAATAATAAAAATGACAATATTTTTTTATGAACTTATAAATAAAATTATAATTATACGAATGATGTTTTCTATTTAAAATGAAAAATTTTTGTTTTAAAGTAAAATTCCAATAAGAAATTATTTTTTTATTTTTAATAGATTTTATAATAATTTTTCATAATTTTACATTTATATGAAGTTTATCACAAGCTTCTGTAAATAGAGCTTTTTCATAATTATACAAATATAAAATGTATATGTGCAAATAATATCATTGCTATGGTTACAATGAAATTAGAGAAAATGGCTTAATTAAAACAAAAAAATTTGCATAAATAAATTATAGATAAAAGGATTAGCAAAATGAAAATAGACATAGTTAATAGTCATAAAGATTATAAAATTATATATCTTTTTATTTTCCGAAAAATATTTTAATCAAATCTATTTCAGCTATATTTGAGGGCGGAATACAAATCATCAAAATATTAGGAATTTTGAAGATAATTTCCACGGTGCTTTGTGGGTTACATTTATGCTGATATGTCACGGATATCAGACCTTTCTTTGTTTGGCGTTATTATTATTGTTATTATTATTGTTATTATTATTATTATTATTATTATTATTATTATTATTATTATTATTATTTTTATTATTTTTATTATTATTATTATTTTATTATTATTATTATTATTATTATTATTATTATTATTATTATTATTATTTTTATTATTATTATTTTTATTATTATTATTATTATTTTTATTATTATTATTTTTATTATTATTATTATTATTATTATAATTATTATTATTATTATTTTTATTATTATTATTATTATTATTATTATTATTATTATTATTATTATTATTATTATTATTATTATCATTATTATTACTATTATTTTTATTTTTATTTTTAACTCTGAATTTTGTAATTAACTGTTCATATTTTAGTGCTATTTATAATTTTGTCCTTATTAAAATATAATTTGTGAATTATAATTATATTGTTACATGGGCCCATTCAACCGTAACATAAATTTGTATCGATTTTTATTCTTTTTCCCCAAAAAACTTGAAATTCCCATCTAAACATTTTTGATCTTTATTCAGAAAAATTATCATAAAACTATTAATTAAAAAGTTGACAAAAGCACTAGAAAAATTATGCAAATTATTATAAAATTCATGGTGAAAATTCCGATGAATGAGACGGAAAAACGAACTCAATAAATAATTGCAATTTGTTTTATTGAATAGAAATATTTAATAAAAATTAATAATAAAAAAAAAGAAAAAGAAAACGGGAATGGATAAATTAACTGCAATTGAGAATAAATGGAGAAGGGGGAGGGGGTAAATTAACACTCACATTTGGTCTAGCTCCAGACTGGACGATTAACGACTGGTTTATGTGAAAGAGTTTCCCGACAACTGCGTTCAAGGTTGCCGCACTGAGTGAGGAATGCGATAAAATTATCCGTAAAATCAGAAGCACATGTAAAATCATTTCGAATACAACGCGAGAATTGTTGCGAATGTTTTAAATATCCAAATTTGTTTTCTGTTATGAGGCGTGTTTAATTTGTTTAAATGAATCGGAGAAATCCATCTCAATTTTACTACTGGATATCATATGCTATACATTGGAAATATTCCCATTATTTGTACTGGGAGATGGGTTTGTATGCCTCTTGTATACCTGCAAAGTTTACTGATTGTGTGTTGACTTTTATTTCTTTATGTTTCTCTGTGACCTTGAGCCGATTGTCCAATGAGAACAGAGTGCTAATGTTAAGGGAATAATGTCCCCCATGATTCACTGCCAATGAAACAAGGGAATAATTGAATTAGTATCACAACTACTATTTGACATAGGAAGGCTAGTTTGGAGAAAAATGTAGGCAGTCAAATTGAACTTTATATATATATATATATATATATATATAAATAATTTTTTTTTTTTGAAAAAATCTGACATCAACTTGTCAACGGATTTCATTATATTAGATAAAAAAATTATTTTTTTTGTTACAAATTCCATTTCTAAAAATTAATTAAATTGTTATTATTATATTTAATTAAACTTATAACAATCGAAAGCCTGGATAATAATTATTAAATAAATAAAATTGATCAAAGCGGTAATCAATAAATTGTTCGACCAATCAAATTTTGTTTGGTTTTTAATTGATTTGATGCGAGTGCAGCGTTCGGTTTTCAAGGCCACTTTTTCCTTAGAGAAGGAAAGCTTTGCTGGAAATTCGTGTTAAATCAAAAAAAATTTAATATTTTTAAAAAATTCGAAAAAAGAATTTTTTTGTTAATATTTATTAAAATAAAATAATTAATTACTTATTTAATATTATTAATATTTAATTTAGATTTTCAAAAGTGATAAATTGACATGGACTCAAGAAGATGGTAAGTGGCAAAAATAGAATTAATTGTACAAAAATAAGCAAGGACAGTCAAAAGACCAAAAATTCTTGGAGTTTAGATTTTGAAGATATTTTTCAGACTTTTATAATCTTATAAATTTAGTTTTCCGAAAATAATTGTAGATTTTGATGATTTTATTATTTTTTTTAATTAACATATAATATTATTGAAACCTTCTAGATTTTCTGCACTATCCGATAGCCTTTAGGTATTAAATATTTTTGAATATTAAATATTTTTTAAATTTATTATAATTATTTAAATTTGTTTTTATTAAAATTTAATTCGAAATTTTTATTAAATTTATATTAGCGGTGCTTTTAAATGCGGAATTAAATTTTTGATGTTCTGGGTCAACCCAAGTACTTTCAAATTTTGAGTTTTATATCCAATTTTTTTTAATAATTTCAACTTGCGTTGGATTTTAAAGAACAAAACCGAAAAATAAAAAACGAAAAATCAAAAGTTCCGCACAAAATAATTAAACTTATGTCTCATAAATTCATCTGATTTTATTTTGTGGTGAATAATATCATGGATTGATATCATAACCCCCCCCCAAAAAAATAAAGACTAGCCAGTGTTTAGCCCGCAGGCCTGAGCTCGGGGTATAGCTGAACAAATTTTTCACATTTGCTTCTAGATTTTGATAAAACTTACAATGAATAATGTTTTCTATGAAATTAAAAATTTCCTGATTTTTTTTTAATTATTTTTAATTATTATTAAATTATCAAATTTATACACCACCATAATTAACCGAACGGGAAAAATGAGAGATAAATGTAATAAAATATTTTAATCCAAGAAATTCTGAAATTAAATTTTTCAAATTAAAATGAGATCGAATTTTCGAAGAAAATTTTGGAAAAAAATAATTTAAAACATTTTTACATTTTAGCAGACATGGCAACCCAAATCAATAAGCGAGATAATTTTAAGAGTGTTTAATGTCTGTATCTTTCAATGTTACCATTTTGTTTTTGTTGTACTTGTATTACCTAATAAACAATAATATTTATCTATCTAATTTACAACTTTTAATTTCTTGGAATAAATTTTTATCCCTTGCAACAATGTTGATAGTACATTTGAATTGAGTTCGACATTTAGCTAATTCAGCATATTGAAGCTAATACATTTGAAGTTTTGATAAATACAAATCTGTTTGATAGATGTAACTTGATTTATCTAGACATATTGAATATTTATCCAGAAGACTGCAATTAAATCATCCACAATTTTGATGCTTTTTTCAGAAAGTTGGCTTTGAAACATATGTAATCATTTTTGCTGTTTATTGAACAGTATTACATTCATTCTTTTCTTTACATTTTCTACAATTTTGTCCTATAGACTATTGTTGGGTTTTAATAAGTGAAAAATTAGTATTCGGTAGTTCTGACTGCCCGTGCTCTATAAAGTAAAACACAATACTCTAAACGTATATTTATATTTTCAGCCATTTGTCACAAATTACACACCGAAATGATTACAGCAAGAAATAATATACCTTTTGACTACTCAATGAGTCTTTCTGCGATTGTTTAGCTACTTGCACTTTGTCACAATAACTAGAAAACTAAACTCGTCCATGAATGTTGTATATGATAATTAAATACTTAGCCTTAATTTTTCTGTGTTATTTCCAATGATATACATGAAAATGTTTTAATTGAACTTTCAGTGAAATCATGCTAAATATGGATTCAGTATAAAAACCCGTTGCATTATTGCAATCACATAATCTAAACCAGCGCTGTCCAGTGCTGTCCATCGCTGTCCAGCATGAATTCCGCTGTAACCGCAATCGTCATTATAAAAATTTTCATTCTCTACATTAAAAGAAATTGTAAAAAAATATGTTTTATTATAAATTTTATGTTTTAATTTTAGGAATTACACAAGTTTTTTTAATAAGCTTTAAAGTACAAAAATAATTTAATGCGATGGTTGGGAAATTTTTTTGCACCCGCCTCAGAAATCTGGTGTAAATCCGGACGGTAACTGAACATTTTAATTCTGCCTCCGAATTTTTTATCGGTCTTTAGCTTCTATGAAAGTCACAGCTGGAAAAAGTAGATTTAAAAACCTAAGTGGTTCCAAACATACTCAATAGCTTAGGTGAAAACCACAAATTCATTTGACTTTGAGAGGCGAGTCTACGTCAATAAAATAGATTCATACTTTCCAGGAAAAACGACCTGGCTTGGGAGTAAAAGCATATTTGTTTCAAAATCACGTCTCGATCATAACTTAACAAATAAGCGGCATTTGTAGATAACTCAGAAGTGGTGGTATGGAGAAACAGAAAAGATATTTTCTTAGTTAAAAAGCAGGTCTGAACTTACCTTGCGGTTTCTCCAAACCCCCCCCCCCCCAACATAGTGCTGAACATGAAAATTAGAATCTTCTTTTTACTTTCCCATATTAACGAAATGCATAAAATCAAAAATTTTCATCTGAGTTACGAAGAGTTTCAATTTAGATCCAAATTCCAGAAGAAACTATGCGAGAGCATATTTTGGCTTTCCTATTCTCAAAATTTATAAATTAACCGAAAAAAAATATTAAAAAAAAAATAAATGAAAAAAAATATTTGAAAATAAATTAGCAGATTAATAGTGAAAATAATAAAAAATTATTTATAATGTCCAACATTTACGAGAATTCAAATGGAGCACAAATTTATTGATTTGTTGTCTCATAAAATAAAATAAATTTGAATAATCAATCAAAAATAATTATTATGTTAATCAATTATAATTTATTGATTAAATAGATTTAATTCAAAATTTTTCAGCAAAGCGATTTTATTAGTTTTTTTTTAAATCGATAAAATATTTCACAATTTTATCGAGAATTATTTCCGCGTGAATTCAATAATAACATAAACATTATCAGCACAAATCGATATTAATAAATCAATAAATCAATAAAATTCGGTGTAAACAAATAGAAATCTTTACTTAAAAACAATAAAAATCACAATCGATATTTGATAGGAAATCGATAATGGTTGACTAAAAATCAATAAATTATAAAAATTGAAATCAATCAATAATAATTATTCCATATAAAAATACATAATTAAAAGGAAACTCTGGTGGACATTTGTTGACTATCAGGATTTATCAAGTTAATTTTGCATTAACTTTTTAAAGTCTGGCTGACAGTGACTTCCTCTTGAGCGAGTTTCCGTTTCCTGCTGAAACCGCTTTCGTTCAATTTCGATCCGTTTTGAAGGTCCCACAGATAAAGAATGACAATAAGCGCTACAGCGAGACACAACCAAATGGAGAAGAAAACTTCAAGAATTAGAAATCCGTATTTGTCTTGAATGACGCCTGCAATGATGGCAACGACAGCCAACCCGAGATTCTGGACCGATTGCATAATACCGAATGCCGTGCCGCGCTGATGTGTAGGAACGACAAGCGCCACCATTGGCCATAACGAACTGGCAAGAACGGAATAGGATATTCCAAGGAAGATCATGACGCCTAAAGGATTACCAAAGGTAAATGCATAGAGAGCATGAGCACCTAATGTGGCCAAAGTACCGGTAAGGACCCAGAACAAGTTTTTCCCAGAAAAATCGATAAGAAAGCCCATTACTGGGCTGCAGGCAGCGGAGATAATGTACAATAAACTTGTGATTAAAGCCGCTTTGGGGCCGGATAAACTGTATTTCTGAATGAGAAATACTTTCGACAAAGAAATGAAAGGAAAGACTGCAACGTAATACGTTACACAAATGCCGCTGATTAGCCAGAAGGCCACTGAAAAATAACGAATATCTTTGAGAGATATTTTTTCCGCTTCTGAATCCTAAATTATTTATCAGAAATAAATCGTTGAAACTCCATAAAAACTAGCAAAAAATATTAATTTCCCCGTTTGCAATGTTTATTAGTATTAGGGAAACTCATCAATGATATGGACAAATGTCCGTATTGGTCACTGACAGCGGTGGGTTTCGTTTGTTTTAATTGGTGGTAAATAGTGTCACAGCGATGGCTTGATTCGGTCGCCCTCATTCAGAAATATGTTTTGTGAACTAATCAATTTTGGACCCCATTAATAAATGTTTTGGGTAACCACGGGCCTTTTACTCCATAGCTAGATTACTACAGCAAAACCTCTAGACTACGGCTCACAAAAATCCATGCTCCTATACCTGCAAGGACAATTTCGGACTAGATTTCTGTGACATATATACAGTTGTGTTGTGCTAATTTTTTTTTACCGGAACGCGTATATATAATTATATAGACAGGGCCGATCCTGGGTAGGCGGCCGCTCTGTGCGGTCTCATGTCCCAAATTTAACGACGGGGGGTGATTTTCCATGATAATCCTGGCGGCTACGTTTTTTTTTAGGTCTCATGTCCCAAATTTGACGACGGGGGGGAGATTTCCCCCAATTTTGATAAAAAGGAAAGGAAACGAAAATCATTACGAAACCCATTTTGTGTATATATATATATATGTGTGTGTGTGTGTGTGTGTGTGATATGATATGATATGATATGATATGATATTATAGAGGTTTTTCATAAAAATGAAAGTCAGAACAATTTTTGTCAATAAAATTGAATTATTTTATCAAAAAATCTGAGATGTAAAATGAATTTATAAATTTTTTATTGATGGTTTGGTTTAATAGTGAATATAATCTATAAAATTCATATAAATATTTGATATGTTATTTATGCTTGATAAATTAGAAGAATTCAACAGTGAAATTGGCATTAGTATTTAGAGTAGAATTATGGCGCAATTACAAGGGCAATTGACAAAACTGGCTTTCAAAACTTGAGTCGTGAACTAACGTTATTTAGGAACTATGGTGGAAGGACAGAACATTTCAAGGCTTCTGTGAGGACCATAAGGACCATCAAACCTCAATCAATCGACACAAAAAGATTGCATCTGCATCTTTGTTTTCCTGTTTATTATTATTATTATCA
>CM039682.1:1072500-1170000 GCA_022537955.1 Schmidtea mediterranea
ACGATCGGTGGACCAGGCACAACAGTTGAGATCGATGAGTGCTTGCTAGTGAAAAGAAAATACAGGAGAGGCAGAAGTTTAAGAAACCAAAAATGGGTCATAGAAGGTGTTATGAGAGGAAATGTAAATGAATATTTTGCTGAGCAAGTCGAGCATAGGTCAAGGAGGAACTACCATTGTGACGGACGAATGGCGTGAGTACAGAGGTTTGGTTTCCATTTCAAGAAATTTTGACTATACCCATCAAACAGTTAACCATAGTATGTTTTATCTAGATCCTGTTACTGGAGCTAATACCCAGACAGTTGAAGGCTTTTTGAGTATTATGAAAAGATATTTGAGAAAAAAAGGAACAAATATCGGGAACATCAATGAAATATTAAAGTTGCTTAAAGTTTCTGTCTTTAAAAAGACCATGCGAAGTGATTGGTTTAATCAATGTATAAGAATACTTCAATAATATACGCTTTTTAAATAAATGCTTATTAAATAAATGCTTATCAATTTTTAATCAATTTTTTATTAATTTTTAATTGTGCGTAGTTTATTGTATTTTAACTTTTATTTTTATTAAAAATTAATTAATTTGTAAATTTTATTATCTAAAATTAAAAAAAATCCTTTCTAATGTTCTAAAACTTTTAAATTAATTTTTAAAATTCTTAAAGAATTTTTGAATATCTAACATCAATAATATTATAATAATATTAGTAAATAAGATTTTTAAAATATTAAAAATTTTATTAATAAATTTTAAATATAATTCTAGGTTCTGAATTTGCAGAAAATTTGTAATTTAAAAATCAATAATTTTTTTAAATTTTTAAAAAATTTTTGAATATTTAAGATCAATAATATTATAATAAAAATAAAAAAGATTTTTAAAATGTTTAAAAAATTTTGTAATTTAAAAAAAAATTTTTTTTTGTAAATTTTAAATATTTTAGTTATTCTATTGATTTTAAATTCCAAAAATCAATACTTTTTAAAAAAATTTGAATATCAAAGATTAATATTATTATAATAAAATTAATAAAACAGATTTTTAAATATTAAAAATTGTACTTATAAATTTTAAATTTAAAATTCAATAATTTTTTGAATATTAAAGATCAATAATATTATAATAAAAATAAATAAATAAGATGTTTAAAATGTTAAAAAATTATGGGAATTTTAAAAAATTATTTTTTTTGTAAATTTTAAATATTCTAGTATTTTTATTAATTTTAAATTCCAAAAATCAATACTTTTTAAAAAATTTTGAATATCTAAGATTAATATTATTATAATAAAATTAGTAAAACAGATTTTTAAATATTAAAAATTGTAATTATAAATTTTAAATTTAAAAATCAATAATTTTTAAAAATTTTTGAATATCTAAGATTAGTATTATTAAAATAAAATTAGTAAATAAAATTTTTTAAATATAAATTTTAAATATTCTAGATTTTATTTTAATTTTGCATATAATTTTAAAAATTTTTTTTTTAAAAGTCAAAAATCAATATTTTTAAAAATAATTATTAAATCAATAAATAAAAAATTTTAAAAATTACTTTGGATTTTCTTTTTAAAATTTTCTCGGCTCTTTTGTCAAAGAAAGAAAGAACCAATGCGCAAATCAAAGAAAAAACGCAAGTTGCCGAAGCTACGAACAAAGCTGTACCCAAACGTTTATGTCCTGTAGCTTCCGGCAACTGTAATGAATTATAAATCGGAATCATCGTATTCAAATTGACGGTGCTCCCGACTCTGGACATGCTCAATTGAAGACCGAAAATGAAATTCAACTCATTGTCCTTAAACCAAGAGCTGGCGTATGTATTCTGGGCAACTGCTAAGCTCTCTCCACCGACACCAAACAAGAACCGACCGAAAACGCAAAGATAATAGCTATCTATATAGGCACCTCCCGCAAAAAAGAATTGCCCCGCCAGGACGAATAAAGAGAAAATAATCGCACCTAAACGGATTCCGAAAACCCTATCAATGAGAAATCCTCCAATGAAGCTCAGAACTACATTTGGCCAACTATACCAGGAGTAGAAACTCATGTAGCTCGAAGCGGTTAAATTTAAATCACTCATCATTAGATCCTCCAATGCCGCTGGGTTGTCGTAACAAAAATAACTTCCGAAACTCAAAAAACAAATCAGAAACAAAACCAAATAACGATGAAGTCGACGCTTTGGATCACATGGAAGTGATGCTCCACATCCTATTTGACATGGAATTAAAAATTTTGATTTAACAATATTACCAGTTAACGTTTCGTCATCTTGGTATAGAATTTCTTGCGATTCCGAAGCATTCATGATAATTATACTTACACAATGCCAAATTCACTATTAACACGGACTAATATATAAAGGAATTTAAAATCCTATTTAAATTAATTGATAATATTATATAGTTTAAACAAATTACAGTTTTAAAATCAAATAACAAACTTACAAAGATTAAGATTGAAAATTTAAATTGTAAAAATTTATAAATTTCAATAATTATTAAGAAATTACATTAAACAGTTCAAATGTTTTTAAATTATATGATTAGATATTCGTTAAAAATCCTATTTTCTTACTTTATATTAACTTCACTTGAGGAAAGGATCGACATATCAAGTAATCGGGCATCGTCAGGTGGGTAAGTAAAACTTTTTGGGTTAATGCTACAGCAGCTATTTACTACGTTTTTTAATTCATGTGCCAGTTCCAAATTAAAGACAGCCTTATTGTTTCGACCTATCGGAATACCAGTGGTGGCACCAGGCTTGCTAAACCTCCCGATTTCGGCGAAAGTCTCCCGATATTGAACGCATATTCCCATCTCTCGATATATAAACCGTAACTCCTGATATAGAACAGTTTAAGATTTTGAATAGATTTTACCCATCTTGAAAGGATTTTTTTTTAAAAAACCATAAAATTAAACGAAACTAAGAAAAAATGAGAAATTGTATTTCTATCTTACTTATTTTTTTACGTTAACAAAACTGAATTCTTACTTTTTTGTTATTTTTTCACAAAATATAATTGATTTTTTTTATTCCCGATATGATTTTTCGAAAATCTGGCATCCCTGGGCGTCACTCTTTACATATTCCACTTAAATGACCATAAAACCTAGACCGAATCACCCGAATCACCCGATTCTATCCCTCGATCTGTTTATGTTTATATGTATGTTCGAACGAGTCACGCATATCTAGTGTGACCATCTGCTTGTTTTTGAGCGGGACAGTCCTGATTTTTTGCAAAATATCCTGCGTCCTGATTTTACAAGAATTTGTCCTGATTTTT
Source organism: Schmidtea mediterranea (assembly GCA_022537955.1). Classification (NCBI taxonomy): domain Eukaryota; kingdom Metazoa; phylum Platyhelminthes; order Tricladida; family Dugesiidae; genus Schmidtea; species Schmidtea mediterranea. The sequence goes on from CM039682.1 coordinate 1,075,809, forward strand.
GAATTTTTTTTCGTGATAGCAAAATTCCTAATCTTATTACTTATTAGTAATTTATTTTTGAATGACAACTTCTTTATTTTTTAATTATTAAAGAATTTTTTGAAATTTATAGTAAAATTTTAATTCTTTGCTTTTTTAACAAGAACAAGTAGATGAAGTTTTGCAATTTTTATCTATAAATTTAACTCTCCATTACGGTAAGTTAATTTAGTGAATGTTGTTATATAGAAGTAAAGTTATCAGTTTTCTAAATTTTGAATTTTATATAAGTAATACAGAACTCTAACTATATTAACTGAGCTTTTAATTCGTCATAAAATGTAAATCATAATAAAAAATAGTTAAAGTGTTGATTTTAGTATAGATTTGAATAAATTGAAGAGAAAAGCATAAAAAAATTTCAAAGTAAGTAAAATAAGCTTAAATAATTGCTTCTTACTTAAGTTATAATCTACAAAAAGTTTTTTTTAAAAATTATTTTAAGACTAAAATGTCGGCAAAGAAAAGAAAAACATCATGGAATGAAAAGTACTCCACGGAATTTGGATTTCTCAAAAAAGTCGACAAGGATGAATCAAAAGCATTTTGTACTATTTGTTCTACAGAATTTCCAATAGCAAGTGGAGGCCGTAGTGACATTATGAAGCATATTGAAACTAAAAACCACAAATCATCTGTTGCCGCTGGATCATCAAGTCAAAAAGTTAGCGATTTTTTTAAGAGAATTGAAGAATCCAACGAAGACTTGATTATTGCTGCAAAAGAGTCCGCTTTAGCATATCACGCTGCTAAACATAACATTCCATTTCGATCAAATGACTGCTCATCAAACATCATAAGACATTTCTTTGACAGAAAATTCTCATTAGGACGGACGAAAACGGCAGCAATTATTACAAAGGTTATTGCACCATTCATTGACAACAAAATTCTTAAAGGGATGGATATTATTAGTTTCGCCTTTATATAAACCGATGCTTCTAATCACAAAAATATAAAAATTTTGCCAGTTGTGCTCCGTTGTTTTGATCCAACTCAGGGAATCATTAATTGGAAGATTACAATTACATCAATTCCAAATGATCAATCATCGACAGTATGTAACACTATAATGGACGTGATTCAAAAAAATAATTTGTGTGACATGATCGTTGCTTATTCAGCAGACAATACAAATATGAACTTTGGCGGTGTACAAAGAAACGGTCAAAATAATGTTTGGCGAAAACTTCAGAGAGACCTTGGAAGAAATATAGTTGGAAATGGATGTTTTGCACACATCGCTCATAATGCATCAAGTGCTGGTTGTGAAATTTTGGAAGTTGATTTGGAAGCTATTATAGTAAAACTTTACAAACACTTCAGCATATATTCCGTTCGAACTGAAAGTTTTAAGTCACTATGCGAAGAGATGGAACAAATTTATATGCCACTTTTGAATCATTCAAGTACTCGCTTTCTTTCTTTAGAACCTGCAGTTCGGAGACTTATTGAGTTGTTTGAGCCATTGATGGAATATTTTGGAACTTTAAAAAGCTGTCCTGTTTCAATTCAAAACTTCTTTAATGATCCAACAAGTAAATTTTGAATTTTGTTTATTTGCAACAATCTCAAACTTTTTAATGAATCGATACGTGCCATGGAATTATCAAATATTACATCTTTTGAAGTGGCAAATCATATGAAAATACTAAAGGAAAAATTGGTTAACCGGAAAAATTTTGGATTTTTGCCTCATGAATCAAAAAAGGAATATGACAAATTCTCATTTAAGCACCAAAATCGTGTAAAGGAGAAAGTTTCGGAATTTTATGCTACCATTTTGGATTATCTTAAGCTTTGGGAAGGTGCTCTAGATGGATCAGATGTCTTTATGTGGATGCTAATGTTTAAATATCCATCATGGAAAGAAATAGATTTGTCCATTTCATATGCATCTGATAAATATGGTGATAAATTTTATGACATTATTAATAGAGATGTACTTTTTGATGAATATGGATTAATGAGAAATTTTATTGAAGATAACATTTCAAGCTGGATGGACGCAAAATTGACACCTGAAAATATTTGGATAAAAATTTCGTGAACGCTCGACTTCTCTTGTTAATATGGAGAAATTGGTACAATTTGCATTTTGTCTTGCTGGCACATCTACTGTATGTGAAAGAATTTTTTCACTTATGAATAATGTTTGGGATGATCATAAGAGTCGCTTGAATATTGATACGATGAATGCAATACTTTCAATTCAGTTCAATTCAAAAATGAGCTGTCTAGACTTCTTTGACATGATAAAGAAGGATACCAAGTTTTTAAATAATGTAAAATCTTGCGGCATATCTTGCGATCGGCAAATTGACACAATTTGGAAGATATATTCGTCGTTGAGGGCAATTCATTTTATCAAAATTTTAGATCTATCAAAGCTTTTATAATTAACTTTTTCGAAAATTTTTAATTTGATCAGATGTTCCGATGGAGAAAGGAGTGAAAAACTGAGAGTTTTAAAAAAATGTTTTTACTGTTTGACTTATATTTGAATGTTTTAATGAGCCACGCAAATCTTTGTAATGAAAAAAAGAAAGTTTCCTACTAATTTTATCATTCTTAATACTAATTATAACAAAAATAAATTAAACTTTATTTAAATAACACCGCATAATCTTATTAACATAATCTTATTAAATCAGAGAATCATTATCTTCGTACCACGACTACGGCTGTTGAAAGGCGTAGGCATGCTCGGTTGGTGTCTGATACTTGTGAACTTGGTTGAGATTCGTTGGATGAATGAGCAGGGCTTGCATCGCGAAATGTGTCTGGCCCAGCTGTTCCCACAGACAGGCCTTCACAGTCACTGTGCTTATACAGTCCGTTGACTTGTTTATATTTACTTTCTTGTGATCTGTGGTGGCTGTTGGTAGGAAAAGTTTCGACAAAAATGAAATAAATCAATCTTATCGAGCAAACATGTAATATCAGTGGTAATGCATTAGTAGTTGCATAACAAAAATTCTTGAAACGCTTTGTAGAGGTCTTACTTAGCAATTATGCTTGGCATCGTGATTCTTTCAAAGTTTTTTCGGTAGTTCTGTTAGTTTTCAAACACAGACTGTTACAAGTCAAAAACTGATATATCTGCAAAATCGCATCGATATTTATAGTCCAATCAGTTGATATGTTCTTGTGTGTCTTCATTAATGTTTATGTAAGTTTCATGCGAATATTGGTGCATTTTGTAATAGATTTTATTTTACTTTCTTTTATGTTTAACTTTATATTTATTCTGGTTTTTCTCATATTTTATTGGGTTTAATTGGTGTTCTATCTTTAAGGTAAGTAGTCTTGGCGCTCTGTTTTTATGCTATATTATCGATACGATAAAACAAACTTCAAGGACTTTCTGTTTTAGTCAAAAAAAATGTAATGATAGTGAAAAAGTTATAAGATATAAACTAATTAAAATTAACTAATTCATTAATAGGAAGCTCGAGCTAATAGAAAACCTGAGTAAATGGGAAATTGATTGATCGATAACTAATTTGAAGTTAATTTATTGCCATAAACGTCCAGAGAAAGCTATCTCCCCGTGGATCTTACCTTACGTTGAAATATTTGAAAACGAACAAAATAGTGCAAATAAAGACAGAGTGTAAATGTTTTTAATACGATTAATAAACGTATTCTTTGTTGGGATTATTTTTTTGATTTAAAAAGGACACGGAGACTTAAAAATTATAATAACTCAACAAATATAATATTTTCGGTAAAACATAACTTACTTAAAAAATACACAATTTACTTTCTGATTTTAATTTATAAATATTTAATTTAATTTTAAGTTAATTTTTTATAAATTCTCACTATCACACTATTAGCGGCGTAGCAATGTAATTTATCAAGTCTCAAAAATCGTTACATCGAGATACAGCTGCATTAATTAAAAAATAAAATTAATTTATAATTATAAATCAATATACATCGAATATAAAAATAATCAACAATGGAAAATAATAAAGTATTAATTGACAATAAATAATCAATATAATAAATACGGTATTAATCTATAATAAAAATAAAATCATTAATTTACAATAAATTAATATAAAACCAACCAATAATTTACATTATAAATTAACATAAAATCAATCAACAATGAATATAATATCAATAGATAATAATAAATATCATTAATTTACAATAATTATAAATTAATATAAAAATAATCAATAATAATGAAAATATGAATCGATAATAACAAAATCATTAATTTACAATAATTATAAATTAATGTAAAAATAATCAATATAATAAATACGGTATTAATCTATAATGAATATGATATTAATCTATAATAATAAATAAATCATTAATTTACAATAATTATAAATTAATATAAAAATAATCAATAATAATGAATATGATAATAAATAAAATCATTAATTTACAATAATTATAAATTAATATAAAAATAATCAATAAAATAATAAAAGTGCAGTAAATAATTATTAATTATCAAAATTGCCGCAACCAATCAAAATAAGACAAAGAAAAGTCAAATAATTTACTCCTTGTCAAGTGCTAGTGTGAGTGTGTGTAAAATACATCAATATATAAAATATACATAATAATAATAATAATATTGATTATAGCATTGTGAAATTGTACAATCGATAAAATGGAAAAAAATTACAAAATATTACAAAAACCGATTAAGGCAAAATATTCAGAGTAAAAGTGATTTATATTATTTCCACGCGCTACTTTTTAGCCCGATTCGATCTTTTTGTTGCAATTTCCTCTTCCAGCGGTTCCGTTTTTGCGTTGCGGCTCCTTTTGTTTGTAGGCGGTGATTTGTTGCGCTTCTGCTGACGCGTGGTGATAATCGATTTGAACGTTGCACTGCTGGAGCCCTGGAAATTATATGCAATCAATCAATCAGCTGCTCTCGATGTGTGTGTGCGTGTGTGTGAGTGAGAAACATTTCCTCCAATCATATGACATCGAAACCGAACAGAAATCAATAAACGAACGATAATAATAATAAAACACATCGATATTAACCAGCACAAGCGCTCCTGCTCCTCATTGCTCCATATAGAGCAGCAGCATTGGCAATATCTCATGTCACCATCCTGTGGCGAGTCGTTCAGGATGTGAATCAACTCTTTCACCTGCTGTATTGCCTCATAGAGCCGATTAATGATTGTCTGTAAACACACAGATCGATAATCAATATATAATATATAATTGCCGCCTGCCCGCCTGGCACCGCCAGATATAAATATATTCGGCATTTGCCTCATCGTTACAGATAATTTACTTCATCAGTTTCTTTTTCCTAAACTTCCTTGTGAAATTTTGCAATAGTTTTTAATTTTAATCGACAACATAATATATTTATTTCAATTTTATATGGAAATTGATTTTCAATCTATCGAATGATAATAAAATAAAATTGATTTTATAATTATATATTTAATCTATTAAATATTTATTAAATATTTATTTGTCATTTTTATTGCAAATTTATCTGAAAATCGATTTTTCTCTATCGAGTGATAAAATAAAATTGATTATATAATTATATATTTAATCTATTAAATATTTATTTGTCATTTTTATTACAAATTTATCTGAAAATTGATTTTTCTTAATCGAATAAAATAAAATTGATTTTATAATTATATATTTAATCTATTAAATATTGATTTCATTTTTGTATATTTAATCTATTAAATATTTATTGTAAATTTATCTGAAAATTGATTTTTCTTAATCGAATGATAAAATAAAATTGATTTTATAATTATATATTTAATCTATTAAATATTTATTAAATATTTATTTGTCATTTTTATTACAAATTTATCTGAAAATTGATTTTTCTTAATCGAATAAAATAAAATTGATTTTATAATTATATATTTAATCTGTTAAATATTTATTAAATATTTATTTGTCATTTTTATTGCAAATTTATCTGAAAATCGATTTTTCTCTATCGAGTGATAAAATAAAATTGATTTTATAATTATATATTTAATCTATTAAATATTTATGTCATTTTTATTACAAATTTATCTGAAAATTGATTTTTCTTAATCGAATAAAATAAAATTGATTTTATAATTATATATTTAATCTATTAAATATTGATTTCATTTTTGTATATTTAATCTATTAAATATTTATTGTAAATTTATCTGAAAATTGATTTTTCTTAATCGAATGATAAAATAAAATTGATTTTATAATTATATATTTAATCTATTAAATATTTATTAAATATTTATTTGTCATTTTTATTGCAAATTTATCTGAAAATCGATTTTTCTCTATCGAATGATAAAATAAAATAGATTTTATAATTACATATTTAATCTATTAAATATTTATTTGTCATTTTTTTTACAAATTTATCTGAAAATTGATTTTTCTTAATCGAATAAAATAAAATTGATTTTATAATTATATATTTAATCTGTTAAATATTTATTAAATATTTATTTGTCATTTTTATTGCAAATTTATCTGAAAATCGATTTTTCTCTATCGAATGATAAAATAAAATTGATTTTATAATTATATATTTAATCTATTAAATATTTATTTGTCATTTTTATTACAAATTTATCTGAAAATTGATTTTTCTTAATCGAATAAAATAAAATTGATTTTATAATTATATATTTAATCTATTAAATATTGATTTCATTTTTGTATATTTAATCTATTAAATATTTATTGTAAATTTATCTGAAAATTGATTTTTCTTAATCGAATGATAAAATAAAATTGATTTTATAATTATATATTTAATCTATTAAATATTTATTTGTCATTTTTATTGCAAATTTATCTGAAAATCGATTTTTCTCTATCGAATGATAAAATAAAATAGATTTTATAATTACATATTTAATCTATTAAATATTTATTTGTCATTTTTATTACAAATTTATCTGAAAATTGATTTTTCTTAATCGAATAAAATAAAATTGATTTTATAATTATATATTTAATCTGTTAAATATTTATTAAATATTTATTTGTCATTTTTATTGCAAATTTATCTGAAAATCGATTTTTCTCTATCGAATGATAAAATAAAATTGATTTTATAATTATATATTTAATCTATTAAATATTTATTTGTCATTTTTATTACAAATTTATCTGAAAATTGATTTTTCTTAATCGAATAAAATAAAATTGATTTTATAATTATATATTTAATCTATTAAATATTGATTTCATTTTTGTATATTTAATCTATTAAATATTTATTGTAAATTTATCTGAAAATTGATTTTTCTTAATCGAATGATAAAATAAAATTGATTTTATAATTATATATTTAATCTATTAAATATTTATTTGTCATTTTTATTGCAAATTTATCTGAAAATCGATTTTTCTCTATCGAATGATAAAATAAAATAGATTTTATAATTACATATTTAATCTATTAAATATTTATTTGTCATTTTTATTACAAATTTATCTGAAAATTGATTTTTCTTAATCGAATAAAATAAAATTGATTTTATAATTATATATTTAATCTGTTAAATATTTATTAAATATTTATTTGTCATTTTTATTGCAAATTTATCTGAAAATCGATTTTTCTCTATCGAATGATAAAATAAAATTGATTTTATAATTATATATTTAATCTATTAAATATTTATTTGTCATTTTTATTACAAATTTATCTGAAAATTGATTTTTCTTAATCGAATAAAATAAAATTGATTTTATAATTATATATTTAATCTATTAAATATTTATTGTAAATTTATCTGAAAATTGATTTTTATGAATATTCCGCATTTTGATTTATCATATCTCCAAAATCAATTTATTATATAATTAATCGATTTTATATTTATTTCATCTTACAATAACATTTAATTTGAATCTAAAAAATCGATTTTTTGTATTAAATGATATCATAAAATTGATTTTTATGAATATTCCGCATTTTGATTTATCATATCTCCGAAGATTTATAAAAGGTTAGCAACAAATCTCAAGGACTTAAAGGTTTTTCTGAAAAAAGATAAATTTTCCACCAATAAAATTTTGAAAATTAATCGTAATAAAAATAAACGCAATTGTAAAAGAAAAAAAAACTGAAAGGATTATTCTAATTGTTTTTAATAGATTTTAGTAAATTAAACTGAAAGGATTATTCTAATTGTTTTTAATAGATTTTAGTAAATTAAACTGAAAGGATTATTCTAATTGTTTTAATAGATTTTAGTAAATTAATTTTAATCGGCAACGAAATATTTTTATTTGAATATATTACCTGAAAATTGATTTTACAAAAAATTGAATGATAATAAATAAAATCGATTTATTATATAATTAATCGATTTAATATTTATTTCATTTTACAGTAACATTTAATTTGAATCTAAAAAATCGATTTTTTGTATTAAATGATATCATAAAATTGATTTTTATGAATATTCCGCATTTTGATTTATCATATCTCAAAAATCGATTTATTATATAATTAATCGATTTAATATTTATCAATAAATTTTATATTTCCGTTAAGTAAGAAATTTTAAGTCGGAAAGAAAATTTAGAAAAAAAGGCGAACGAAAAAGGTTTTTGTTAATTTATTTAATCATTTTTATTCAATGTTCTTTTTCTTTCAAAAATTACAATGATTGAATATTTAAATTTTTCAATATTTTTAAATCGATAACACAATATTTGTATTTCAATATTATCTGAAAATTGATTTTTTTCCTATCTATTGAATGTTTATAAAAATCGATTTTATAATATATTTTATTTTACAATTACTTTAAATTTTAATCGACAAATTGACATTTTTATGTCAAAATTATCTGAAAATCGATTTTTCTTTATCGAATAATTCATTATTTATCCAGTTTGTTTATTTATTTCTTTTAAAACGTGTTAAATAAAGAAAAACCGGTTAAAAAAATTTAACTTACATATTTGAATTTTTTGGAATAATCAGTTAATTATTAAATTTATAATAAAAAAAAATATTTACAAAATAAAAAAAACTTTAATAATAAAAATTAAAAACATAATAAAAATAAAGTATTTATAATAAGTTATAAATCAAAAAATATTAAAAATTAAATAAATCCATATATTAAAAAATCAAAAATAACTTAAAATTAAAATACAAATAAATAAATAATAAAAATTAAATAAATAACATTTAAAAAAATCAAAAATAACTAAAACAAAATATAAAAAAATTTTAAATAATAAAGATAATAAATCAATAAATAATAAAAAATAAATTAATAATATAAAAAAATAACGAAAAACTTTAAAAATTTATCAATAAATAATAATAAAATCAATAATAAAAAAATAACAAATTATTAAAAAAATCCATAAATAAGAATCCATAATAAATAAATAATTTATTAAAAAATAACTAAAAATTAAAATGCATAAATATTCATAAATAAATAAAAAATTATAATAAATAATATAAATCAAAAATAATTATAATAAATCAATAATCAAAAATAATAGAAATCAACAGATAATAAAAATTAAATCAATAATATATTAAAAAATAACTAAAAATTTATTAATAAAAATTAATTTAAAAATCAATAAAAATAACAAATTATTTTAAAAAATCCATAAATCAAAATAAATAATATAAATCAAAAATAATTATAATAAATCAATAATCAATAATAATAGAAATCAATAGATAATTCAATATTTACCTCTTTAGTGTTCAGCGATTTCGAGGGAGATTTGATATTTACATTATCTGTGTTTGATGAAGTTCGCTTTAAGATGGGCTCAGTTTTAGTTTTGATTGGTGTATTATGAGTCGATCTCACTCGTGATCTATCTGAGATCCGGGAATTGATATCGACCTCAAAATCGGGATGTTGGACGGGTTTCGGGCGCCGTTTAGTGGTCAATATAGCATCACCACACAAATCTGATGATATCTGTTTATTGGAAGGAGGAGGTGATTTCTGCTGCTGCTGCTGCTCATCGAGTTCTATCGACGGCTCTCTTTCTTCTATTTTGATCCGATCTTCAGTCAGGATAGAGTTATGATCAGTCAGAGATTTTGAATCGTTATGGAAAGACGATAAATTTGGTTTGCATTCCGCCACATCGGTGAATGATTCCATGATTTGTCGAGACTGAATTCCGAATCTGTTAGCGATAATCGGTTTCTTCAGACCGGAAACATTTCCCGCATAAGCGCTGGTTGAACTCAGGAGAGGCTGGGATAACCTAGGTTACATATTGGGCCGTTAATTGATTATTCCACAATCGCTGATATGGGAGCTCACTCGCGCAATTTGTCTTCAATGACCTGTTCACAGTTGATATTGGATGTGATTATACGGTTTCGGTGGTGCTTCCTTCGGTGTTTAATCGCAGGACATCTCACCTTGCCGCAAGCACATTGTACTGGGTATTGGCAGATTTCAAAGGGCAGATCGAACGGAATAGTCAATTCGACTCCTTGGCAAATCTCAGTGGTGGTCCGGATGACGATATACAGTGATCCGCCGACAATTGTATGCTCCAGCTGCAATGATAAAGCAACAAAGGATTAATTGGGAATTTTATAGAAAGTGTTTGACACAATTTTGCTTTCCAAATTCAACATTTTGTGGATCAATAATTTTCAGCTTTAATGTGCAATTAATAATTTTATTGAATTGGTATTGCATTGGTATTGCATTAGTATTGCATTAGTCTTGCATTGGTATGGCATTAGTCTTGCATTGGTACGGCATTAGTCTTGCATTGGTATTGCATTAGTCTTGCATTGGTATTGCATTAGTATGGCATTGGTCTTGCATTGGTATTGCATTAGTCTTGCATTGGTATGGTATTAGTCTTGCATTGGTATTGCATTAGTCTTGCATTGGTATTGCATTAGTCTTGCATTGGTATGGTATTAGTATTGCATTGGTCTTGCATTGGTATGGCATTGGTCTTGCATTGGTATTGCATTGGTATGGTATTAGTATTGCATTGGTCTTGCATTGGTATGGTATTGGTCCTGCATTGGTATTGCATTAGTGTATCATTAGTCTTGCATTGGTATGGCATTGGTATTGCATTAGTGTATCATTAGTCTTGCATTGGTATGGCATTGGTATGGCATTAGTCTTGCATTGGTACGGCATTAGTCTTGCATTGGTATTGCATTGGTATTGCATTAGTCTTGCATTGGTATGGTATTAGTCTTGCATTGGTATTGCATTGGTCTTGCATTGGTATTGCATTAGTCTTGCATTGGTATGGTATTAGTATTGCATTGGTCTTGCATTGGTATGGCATTGGTCTTGCATTGGTATTGCATTAGTGTATCATTAGTCTTGCATTGGTATTGCATTAGTCTTGCATTGGTATGGTATTAGTCTTGCATTAGTATTGCATTAGTCTTGCATTGGTATTGCATTAGTCTTGCATTGGTATGGTATTAGTATTGCATTGGTATGGCATTGGTATTGCATTAGTGTATCATTAGTCTTGCATTGGTATGACATTGGTCTTGCATTAGTGTATTATTAGTCTTGCATTAGTCTTGCATTGGTATGGCATTAGTATTGCATTGGTATGGCATTAGTATTGCATTGGTCTTGCATTGGTATGGCATTAGTATTGCATTGGTATTGCATTGGTATTGCATTAGTATTGCATTAGTCTTGCATTGGTATGGCATTAGTATTGCATTGGTCTTGCATTGGTATGGCATTAGTATTGCATTGGTATTGCATTAGTCTTGCATTGGTATGGCATTAGTATTGCATTGGTCTTGCATTGGTATGGCATTAGTATTGCATTAGTCTTGCATTGGTATGGCATTAGTATTGCATTGGTCTTGCATTGGTATGGCATTAGTATTGCATTGGTCTTGCATTGGTATGGCATTAGTATTGCATTGGTATGGCATTAGTATTGCATTGGTATTGCATTGGTATTGCATTAGTATTGCATTAGTCTTGCATTGGTATGGCATTAGTCTTGCATTGGTACGGCATTAGTCTTGCATTGGTATTGCATTAGTCTTGCATTAGTCTTGCATTGGTATGGCATTAGTATTGCATTGGTCTTGCATTGGTATGGCATTAGTATTGCATTGGTATGGCATTAGTATTGCATTGGTATTGCATTGGTATTGCATTAGTCTTGCATTGGTATGGCACTAGTATTGCATTAGTATTGCATTGCATAATTTTGACCTCCTAATTCAGTTTTAACGTGAATTTTGTAATTTATTGCATTAGTGTATCATTAGTCTTGCATTGGTATTGGATAAATTATGGATAAATTCAATTTTTGTCAGAATAAACACAAATAATCAATATTTGGATAAATAATTTAATAATCTAATAATTCAATAATAATCTTATAAATCAATAATAATGTAATAAATCGATAATAAATCAATAATAGTATAAATCGATAATAATCAATAATAATATAATAAATCAATAATCAATGTAATTGCGATGCAGTTTAAATATCAATAAATTCAATACATTATTGAAATATCAATAATTGAATAAGGCAATCAATTCCTGCCGATAAATACTAATGGGATAAATCAATAATGTAATCAGTGATAATATATATATATATATATATAATATAAATAATAAACCAATAGAAATTCACCTTGACATTGGGATCACAGGACCGCCGGAGATATCGGGCAATATTACCATAGACAGTTGTGTCCACAACCAACCCGTGATCACCAAATCCGTGATAAAGGAACACAAACGGCTTGTATCTGAAATGATCGAATAAATCAATATAAGCAGCTGCTGCAATACCGATGATATTATCAATATTATTATCAATAATATTATCAATAATATTATCAAAAATAACATCAATAATATTATCAATAATATTATCAATAATATTATCAATAACATCATCAATAATATTATCAATAATATTATCAATAATATCATCAATAATATTATCAAAAATAACATCAATAATATCATCAATAACATTATCAATAATATTATCAATAATATTATCAATAATATCATCAATAATATTATCAAAAATAACATCAATAATATCATCAATAACATTATCAATAATATTATCAATAATATTATCAATAATATTATCAATAATATTATCAATAATATTATCAATAATATTATCAATAATATTATCAATAATATTATCAATAATATTATCAAAAATAACATCAATAATATTATCAATAATATTATCAATAATATTATCAAAAATAACATCAATAATATCATCAATAAATATATTGACTAACTCGGCAGCTGGACTGGCATATTTAAGGTATTCCTCCATCAGCATCATGCGACCAATCATTGCAGCGACAATGCTGCAGCTCTGCAGCCTCACTGACGCCTCCAGGCCCATTGTGCACCCGTCAAACAGCACAATCCGGCAGCGAGGATTCCTATCAAGGAATTCAGTCCCTTGCTCCAGGCCTTCCACATTAGCATTTGCCAATAACGTCTGCTTCTCTTCCTCGCTTTCCTTCATTTCCTCAATCTTAGCTAGCAACGCGCCAGTATAAAGGCTTTTGGTGGCCTCTTTGTAATCCTTTTTGAATGGCGGATTCCTTCTGTTAATGATGGCCAGCCGCTCGGTGTATTCCTCTACCGCAGGGGAGCAGTCGGCCCCTTCTGCAGCCGGCCTGCCTGCCATTGGCTCATCTGGCAGCTGCGGTGGCGGCAATTCCTGGCAGCCGCCGCCGCCATTCACTGCATCTTCTGCCGCCAGCTTCATATCAGCATCAGACTCACTCGTGCCGTCACACAACGGATTATTGATTACTGATGGTCCTCTCCCGTCGCCCGGGAAAACCCCTGGCACTCTCTCGCTCTCGCCATCCCCCTCACCCTCCGTCATTCCTACATCCTCATCCTCATCCCCATCCTCCTCTACTAATGCCTTCATGGAACATGGGACACTCACTGCTGCTACATCCGGCTCTACAGGCAACGGTAATTATCAATTAATCGACACAAGGAGAACCGTTCTACCTCCATAAACTTTCAGATCTTGTTTCCTTTTATTGACACGGGTTATGTTAGAGTTATTGTTTTTTAAATTAAACATGGCATTTTCATTGGATGAGCACTCGTTCTAACACCAAGCAGAAAATCAATAATATCAATAATAATAAAAATTAATATAATAATAATAATATTTAATAAAAAATAAAATCAAAAACAAATTAAAAAAATAATAAATGAATCGAAATAATAAAAAAAAATTAAAATAATAAATAAAATCAAAAATAAATAATAATAAATAATCGAGATAATAATAATTAATAATAAAAAAAATCAATAAATAATAAAAATAATTACTAATAAAAATTAAAATAAGAAATTCAAAAAAAATAAGAAATAATCGAAATAATGAAAAATTAATAAAATCAATAATTAATCAAAAATAATAAATAAAATAAAAAATAAAAATAATAATAAATAAAATTAAAAAAAATAAAAATAATCGAAATAATAAATAAAATCAAAAAAAAATAATAAAACTAAATATATCAATAATAATAATAAATAACAATAAATAATAAAAATTAAAATTAATAATAATAAATAAATATTATCACAGAATCAAAATATTGAATATCAATAAACCAATATTTTGAATGTCAATAAATCAATAAATTGATTATCAATAAACCAATATATTGAATATCAATAAATTAATATACCGACTGTGCTAATTAAGCGGTAATATATACAAAGGGTATCAAAATCAGCCACCAATGAGGGACCACCACCAATGGGAACCCATAAAAACACCCCTTCTAGGTCATGGTAACCGAATATCATCCCGGGATCACAAAGCGAGGATATCAAACAAAGCGTTACCTTCGATTCTTTGATTTTCATTAGGAAATCTTTATTTTTCCTATCTTCACTTTTAATTTTGCACCTTTGAGGAATTTTATCATTCAGTTGATTGTTTAGATGCCAATTTTTTCTGGAATTTTGAATGGCTTTAGCTCGAGGAATGTCGACTTTGATGTCGCTGCATTTCTGGCAGCGGTGCTTGAGGAAGTTTTGCACTTGCCTTGGATTGACGTACATGCAGTCGAGGTGTTGCTTGATGCTGGTAATTATCAATTAATCCGGTGCCATACATATTTGCTGTTATTATTATCATTATAATCAGCAGGAGTGAAATTCAATGGACAATCGAGGGAAAATTGTATTTATCACTATTATTCATTATTTATTGATTATTTATTAATTTTTGATAATTAATTATTATTTTTTTTATTTATAATCATTAATATTTATAATATTTATTTATAATCATTGATAAATAAATTGATAAATAAATTGATAAATAAATTGATAAATAAATTGATAAATAAATCGATAAATAAATTGATAAATAAATTGATAAATTAATAGATAAATAAATTGATAAATATATTAATAAATAAATAGATAAATAAATTGATAAATAAATCGATAAATAAATTGATAAATACATTGATAAATAAATTGATAAATAAATTGATAAATAAATCGATAAATAAATTGATAAATAAATTGATAAATAAATTGATAAATAAATTGATAAATAAATTGATAAATAAATTGATAAATAAATAGATAAATAAATTGATAAATATATTGATAAATAAATAGATAATAAATAAATAGATAAATAAATTGATAAATAAATAAATAGATAAATAAATTGATAAATAAATCGATAAATAAATTGATAAATAAATCGATAAATAAATTGATAAATACATTGATAAATAAATTGATAAATAATTTGATAAATAAATCGATAAATAAATTGATAAATAAATTGATAAATAAATTGATAAATAAATTGATAAATAAATTGATAAATAAATAGATAAATAAATTGATAAATATATTGATAAATAAATAGATAATAAATAAATAGATAAATAAATTGATAAATAAATAGATAATAAATAAATAGATAAATAAATTGATAAATAAATAAATAGATAAATAAATTGATAAATAAATAAATAGATAAATAAATTGATAAATAAATCGATAAATAAATTGATAAATAAATCGATAAATAAATTGATAAATAAATTGATAAATAAATTGATAAATAAATCGATAATAAATAAATTGATAAATAAATCGATAAATAAATTGATAAATAAATTGATAAATAAATCGATAATAAATAAATTGATAAATACATTGATAATAATAAATTGGTTTATTAAATAAATGATAAATCGATACGCAATTATAAATATCGAGCTCACCCGCAAGCCTCGCACTGCACCATCCGCTTGTCATCATAGTTATTTTCACAAATACAATCAATCACTGTGTCGCTTGTCATGCTGCAGTCGCGTTTCTCTGAACCAGATGATTTCTGTGAGTGGGCATAATGCTCGTATTGGCGCCGCGCCCGGCTCAGGTAGCGCTACCAAATTAAGGATCAATCATCATTATCATCAACTGCAGCAGCAGTAATTACCTCGACTGACTCGTGTCGACTAGCCAATGATCGCAGGTACATCAGGAACTCCGGATTGACCTTGGTATCGTCCGATGATTCGCTGCTGCAATCGCTATATTCCGATGCTGAAACGCATAATTTTTCAGGCACCTCCACCACCTAGCATCGATACAAACGGGTTGTTAATGATTGGTAATGTACTGGTGACGCTATTTTCGGTACTAGATATTGGACGGGCGCTCTATATCAAGGGTTCCAAATTAGTGAATAATGCATAGAAACGGTTCCAAATTAGTGAATAATGCATAGAAACGGTTCCAAATTAGTGAATAATGCATAGAAACGGTTCTCAATTAGTGAATAATGCATAGAAACGGTTCCAAATTAGTGAAAAATGCATAGAAACGGTTCCCAATTAGTGAGTAATGCATAGAAACGGTTCCCTATTAGTGAATAATACATAGAAACGGTTCTCAATTAGTGAATAATGCATAGAAACGGTTCCAAATTAGTGAATAATGCATAGAAATGTTTCTCAATTAGTGAATAATACATAGAAACGGTTCCCTATTAGTGAGTAATGCATAGAAACGGTTCCCTATTAGTGAATAATACATAGAAACGGTTCTCAATTAGTGAATAAATCATAGAAACGGTTCCTAATTAGTGAATAATGCATAGAAACGGTTCCTAATTAGTTAATAATACATAGAAACGGTTCCAAATTAGTGAATAATGCATAGAAATGGTTCCCAATTAGTGAATAATGCATAGAAATGGTTCTTAATTAGTGAATAATGCATAGAAACAGTTCCCAATTAGTGAATAATGCATAGAAACGGTTCCCAATTAGTGAATAATGCATAGAAACGGTTCCAAATTAGTGAATAATGCATAGAAATGTTTCTCAATTAGTGAATAATACATAGAAACGGTTCCCTATTAGTGAGTAATGCATAGAAATGGTTCCCAATTAGTGAATAATCCATAGAAACGGTTCCTAATTAGTGAATAATACATAGAAATGGTTCTTAATTAGTGAATAATGCATAGAAGTGGTTCTTAATTAGTGAATAATGCATAGAAGTGGTTCTTAATTAGTGAATAATGCATAGAAATGGTTCTTAATTAGTGAATAATGCATAGAAATGGTTCTCAATTAGTGAATAATGCATAGAAATGGTTCTTAATTAGTGAATAATGCATAGAAATGGTTCTCAATTAGTGAATAATACATAGAAACGGTTCCCTATTAGTGAGTAATGCATAGAAACGAGTGAGGGAAACGAACACATTCAGATCTTGAATGAAATAATAGATTCAATAAATAACCAATCAATAGCTCAAAGTGGACCTTATTGGATTTGGAAACCCGCAAAATGCCAGAACAATCTGAGCTATTCTCATCGAGTAATCTCCATTGACTCAGTAACCTATAGTAACGGCCAGTAGCAATAGTGCAATAAATTAGATAATCCAATAAGAACAACATAGCAACATCAAGGTCAAACAAGTGAGCACAAACGTGCAAATCAGAATCAGCATTGTTGTCAACTGCGGATTACAGCAGCGCGCACACACAGACAGAGCATCAAAGTAACACACGGCACATTTTCTGCATACTGATCTCTCTCTCTCTCTCACACACACACAAATCAGGCAATAAAATCACTTAGATTTATATCGGATTTGGTATTTAGGCAGATTAACTCGGTATTTCCATCAAATCACCGCCAGAACGCAACCGATCAATCGATTGCGATATCTCGACAAATATTTATTTATTTCTTTCATAATTTCCATGGAAATTCTTTTCCCGTTTGGAAAGCATTATCCCCCTCTGTTCAGCCCTGTGAACGCATTATCCTTTCTGCTCCCCTGGGAACGCATTACCCCCTTCTGCTCCCCTGGGAACGCATTATCCCCCTCTGCTCCCCTGGGAACGCATTACCCCCCTCTGCTCCCCTGGGAACGCATTATCCCCCTCTGCTCCCCTGGGAACGCATTACCCCCCTTCTGCTCCCCTGGGAACGCATTATCCCCCTCTGCTCCCCTGGGAATGCATTATCCCCTCTGCTCCCCTGGAACGCATTACCCCCCTTCTGCTCCCCTGGAACGCATTACCCCCTCTGCTCCCCTGGGAACGCATTATCCCCTCTGCTCCCCTGGGAACGCATTACCCCCCTCTGCTCCCCTGGGAACGCATTACCCCCCTCTGCTCCCCTGGGAACGCATTATCCCCCTCTGCTCCCCTGGGAACGCATTACCCCCCTCTGCTCCCCTGGGAACGCATTATCCCCTCTGCTCCCTGGGAACCATTACCCCCCCCCCTTCTGCTCCCCTGGGAACGCATTATCCCCCTCTGCTCCCCTGGGAACGCATTACCCCCCTTCTGCTCCCCTGGGAACGCATTATCCCCCTCTGCTCCCTGGGAACGCATTACCCCCCTTCTGCTCCCCTGGGAACGCATTATCCCCCTCTGCTCCCTGGGAACGCATTACCCCCCTTCTGCTCCCCTGGGAACGCATTATCCCCCTTCTGCTCCCCTGGGAATGCATTATCCCCTTCTGCTCCCCCTGGGAACGCATTATCCCCCTTCTGCTCCCTTGGGAACGCATTACCCCTTCTCTGCTCCCCTGGGAACGCATTATCCCCCTCTGCTCCCTGGGAACGCATTACCCCCCTTCTGCTCCCCCTGGGAACGCATTATCCCCCTTCTGCTCCCTTGGGAACGCATTACCCCCTTCTCTGCTCCCCTGGGAACGCATTACTCCTTCTGATTCTTCTGGGAAGGAAATAATACCGCATTTACACACTGGATCCAAAATTAATCAATTTACTAACAAATTATCAATAAAAACTCAAAAAACATCATTAAAAAGGATTTAATCAAAACGTAATTAGAAATCAATTAATCAATAACTAACTTTGATTTCCGGCTCGACATAAACCGGGTAATCATTCTCATCCAAATACTGCTTTCTAGGGGTGCAATTCAGCGAGGGATCAGGAGAATCTGTAGAAAATTGAGTATCTGGTGATTAATTTCATGCTACTACATTCCCAATCATTAAAACCTACTCGAAACCGGCTGACCCGAAGTGTCTAATTCAGAAGTCGGTTCTGATTTCGCTTTGGAAAATAAATCATTGATTAGTTTCTTCGGTTTGGAAACCGGATCCATGAGATGAGGAGCCATTACTGGTGGAGTTAACCCAGTTGGCATTCCGTAATTGTGATCCTATTTATTCATTTATTCAAAGGAAAACGTGTATAAATCATTTTCAACCGTTTCTGTTATTAATTGATAATATAATAAAATACCAAGTTAGAAATTTATTTTATCCTTTCACTTTAAACATAAAACTTAATTTTAATTTATATTAAAAGCTTTAACTGAAAAATTTATAGAATTTAGCTTATAATAGTCCATGAAGCTGAAATATTATAAATATAGCATTACATTATATGGTAAACCAAATGAGCATATTGTCGATCCATAAGAAACAGCGTCATCTGGAAAATAATCATAAGGCAAGCCTTTATACTCATTGGGAGTATCAAAGCACGCTGATAACTTATACATTTGTCCAACCAACTCCATTATGTCGTAATCTAGAATATGATCAATGTAACTGAAATTTCATAAAGCAAATAATTTATTTTATATAGATTATGATAGATAAAATAGTTAATTCAATTAAATTTTGTTCATGTTAGAAAATTAATACAAAATTATAAAATATACATTTGAAAATTATATTTATTATTTATTCAGGAATACAATTTGTGCGTTTTAAGACGATTTAAATAAACAATTTAAATGCATTATTATAAATAATTTATTTATTTAAAGAAATACAGTGCAGATTTTAATTGTAATTTTTCTTTATTAATTGGTTTTTTTTGATTAAATTTAATTATAAATGTTTAAAGAAAATATTTTAGTAAATAATTAATTTTAATTACTAATTAATTATTTTTCCATATTATTGAACAAAAATCATTTGGATGAAATTTTGGTAAAATAGAAATTATGGATTTGGTAATTTATCATTATTTGAATTAAATTATATTTCAAAATCAAACTTTTACCTATTATCATATCAAATTTTATTTTCACTGTCATCAAATTATTTAAGTTTAGGTTAAAATCTAAATATGAAAAGGAGAGAATGGGTATATTAACGGACAGAAAACACGAATTAAATACACTAAAATACTGTTGGTATGGGGTTGCAGGGTTCCCTGATATTTTCCAACAGCTGTTGCTAGCTAAACCCCCATCAAAATTCTCAATTTAAGTACGTGGTAAATATAGCTAGGCCATTTTGGTATTGTTCAACATGAGATTCTGTGTGCAGTTAAGAGATTCAGTGGAATCCCTGATCCACTGAGAATAACTCTATGTATTTGCATTCGTCCTCTGGTAGAAGATAGGTTTTAAAGCCGTTTTTTATAAATTTCAGATGATGGTCGACTTTAGTCTTTATCTTGAGCACTGTATTTTAACTCGATTCGTGTCAGGCTGTTTTAGAAATAGTATATTGATTCATTTCTTCTTAATCCTGTCCGGTTTGAACTTGAAAGATTTTAATGTGTAACCTATGGATTTGAATTCCATTGCTTGCTGTCGGTAATCCACATTCTTGCAGGGTGAAGGACCTAGAAAAAACCAAAAGGACTTTCTGGACAACCCAATAATTCAAAGCAAGCCAACTTCAAATTTATCAATTATGATTTTCATTCTTTTTTAGGTGTTCAACGCCTCCGACCTACTACAATCAAATTGAACTATTTTTAGAATGAAAATCAATTTTATTAGGGCCCATAATTTATCTATGAACATTATTCATAACTATTCATCGGTTGTAGATAAATTTAAAAGAAAAGCCGAGGCATATTGGAGTAAAATTAAAAGTGCCACTGGCACTAAGATATGGTTATAGACCGTGTAAACTTTCTCATAAATAACATCAAGGCAGGTTTCTTGATTAAACGACGTCGAGTTTGGACGGCAAACCTCTCCATTCGTTTTGCAGCAACTCTGTGCAATTTCGAATCCATCTTTGCCCAAATCTTGATAATAGTTTGTAATATTTGTCCCACCGCAACATTCATTCTAAAATTTTTAAAAATTAGAAAATTTTAATGTTTAGCTTATTTTCATTTTGACTGGGAAACAATTTTTCCCATGTAAAAAAAAATTTCGGTACACTGAAAACTCAACTTGACCAATAGTCACTCTAAAAATAAGCAATAAAACAAGAAAATAAAAAAACGTATTTGAAAATTAGTAGGTTTTATATATATAAGAAGTAGGCTTGCCAGAATTTTCAAAACTCAAATCGGTACAGTACAAAAAAAATTTTTATTTTCTGTGTATTAATTTACTAAGCTTTTAAAAATAAACTAAATTTAATAGGAACACAAAAATTAACATTCATTTCATTAACTTTATATATAAATTCAGTTAAGCTAATGAATAAATAATAAATTAAAAAATATGATATTATTAGTATTGAATATTAAAGCTTGTTAGTGTACAAAGTCAGTATTTATTGCTACTTTTAGCAGCTTTTAAAATATCTTTATTTTTTGAAATATAATGGTAAATTTCGCTGCAGTTTTGATCTAAATTTACCAAGCACTGTAAAATAGCTTCTACTGTTTCTACAGCTACCATTGACATTGATTAAAAATAAAATTTGTATCACCGAGCAGTGTTACCACTTGTCGGCATCTAAAATGTATCGTATTTGAGCAGGGTACGTTCAGATTTTTAATTTTTGGCTGGTCAACAATTATTTAATTATGTATTTCATAAATTTAATTTTGATTTTTATAATAAATAAAAATCGGAACGTTTGGCCGTCCCCAACACTTATTTTGAGGACACTCGAAAACATCTCTGAAAACGGGACAATCCCGATTAATCGGGACGTCTGGAAACGCTAATAAAAAGTTAATTCATTTCTTCCATTTTTAGATTTATTAGTAGAAAGAATAGCTAAGCGGTTTCGAAACAGAAATATATAGAAAGCCAACAGATATAGGCCTAGACAAAACTTCGAATAGCTTTTGTGATTTTAAATATAATAGAAATATGATTAAGTGTTTGATTTTTGTATAAAAATGAATATTCTAAGGTTTTGTAGAAAGACTGACTAAGATAACTATTAATTGCCTTTTAATTGCGTCTGCTGAAAGCAATGGAAATTATAGTTCACCTAATAATGGTGAACCCATAAAACTTTATTCTTTAGTAATTTAAAAAAATAAAATTATCTTTCAAAAAATCATTAGGCAATTAAAATGTATTTGAAAATCGTCAAAATTAATAAATAGGTTTAATTGACAATCTCAAACTCCATTAGGCTTAGTTTTTGATCAAGTGTATAAATTTTCATGTAATCGGTGCAATGCAACATACACGGATTCAGGAAAAATACCGATTGAGATGCGTGAGTAATATTATTGAGCATAGAAAAATGTGCAATGGAACAACTGATTAAATTGATTTAAAATTTTATATAAATCCTTAATAATAAGTGAGTAAGAATTTTATTCGAGGTTTTGATGATTAAATCTTTATCCCCTAAACCAGGACTTCTTAAACTATGGGTCGCGACCCCATTTGGGGTCGCGAGAGATAAAAATACAATTTAACAGAAAATGTTTTTTAACTTGTAAAATTATTGTTATTAAGATAAAATAACAATTATCGTAGATAAATATATCATAAAATCTTCTAGTTCGGAAAGATTGTTTGTACCTGCATTTCTATTAAAAGTATTGTAATAACTTGAATAACATTTACTATGAATTAGAATTAGAAGATGTTATAGGAATTTTAAAAAGATATAAATTTATTTTTCTTTTATATTTGTATGGGGTCGTCAAGAAACTCGCAATCATAAATGGGGTCGTGAATTACAAAAGTTTAAGAGCTCTGCCCTAAACTAAACTTTTAATCAGCAACATATTTATTGATATTTATTAAATCATTAATATTACATAATTGTTGTTACGTATAACATTTCACAAAGATTAATGATGGTAGACTGATGATGACCATAATCTCCTTGAAATATATTATGCATATTTGACTTTCTTTTTTTATTAATGTGCCATAAATATTTTCGATATATATTTATATATATTTAATTAGTATTTATTTTATCAATAATTTGATTGATTATACCGGTTTATGTTCATTAAAAACTTCTGTAATAGAAGTTTTAATGAACATCCAACTACAATTATGATTAAGTTTATGAATTAGCCATTTTTAAAATGGCTGACAGGTAAATGTTTTAATAAAGTATATTTTAAGGCTTGGATTGTGATTTCTCGTATATTTATGAGATCATTATTCACGCTCTTAAATAATACTTTTCATCATCATTTATTATAAATTTACTTTTATTAATTTTCTTTGGGTTTTGTTTAGGAATTTCTGTCAATTTATGTAAATTAATGGAATTATTTTCCAATAAATTCCAGTCCGATTAATTGAAAACTAAAATTTATTATTAAAAAGTTTCTAAATTCGAATAAACTATTTCTCTGTTCCTTGGAAATTCGTTTTAGCTGCCATCTTTTTTACCTTTTGACAAATCCAAATTTTTGATATTTATTGTTTTTATAATTATTGATTTTATGAGGCGTTGGAAATTTCCGTTAATTTCCCAAATTTATAAAAACCTTCCCCATTTTCAATGGTATTATTGATTTGGATTTTTTATACTTTATAAAAAATATTATTTTTAAACTTAAGTTATCGGAAAACTTATGTTTTCTGTTTTTTTTATTTAAACTGCTCATTTGAAGGTTCTGGTTCCACTGCTCCTGGTAAATTGCAAATGAGGTAAAAACTCAAAAACCTAGAGTTTCGATGGATATTTTTGAAATATCTGAAATGTTGTAAAAATATTAAATTGATTGAATTTCATGAAAAATCTTACGAAATTATTTCATAATTTTCTCTACAACTCAAAGTTGAGTTTTTGGTATTTTTTTCAAAAAATTTCGGCTTTAATTTATAAAAAAATTGTCTAAAAAGTTAATAAAAATTGTTTTACATACAGTTTTTATTGATCTGAACATTTCTACATAATGAAAGTTTGCATGCATTATTTACTATTTATTATGTTTTTACGTTAAAAAAAATTTTTCTTCAAATTCCTTCCTTCCTATAATATAAGTTTTTATTCAGTTGAACAAATTACCTGCCGACACGGGTAAGTGTGTATGTCCCTATATTATAACTTTATTGATTTTTTCATTTTATTATAGGAGTTTTTAATGAACTGAAACAGGTGTATAATGTCGAATAGTTATTGGTTATTTAGTAGTTGAATAAGCACATTTAATTGGTTAATAATTGGTTGTTAGTTATCAATTGAGAGAAAGTAAAATCAACAGAAGATTTTTTGTGAATAAATTTTTATTGCTTTTGTTTTATACATTCGATTTTCATGCCTTTTTGAGCCCTTGAAATATCTTTCTGACAATAATTTTCCTTTTAATTTAAAATATTTCCTTTTTTCATACGAGATTGTTTATTTATGTGACAGCAAGTTCTATATTGTGGGGCCGCAATTACAGGTTTTATACACAACTAAAATTGAATTTAAAATACTAAAATAAACTTTACTTCTAATTGAAGTGAATCTATCAAACCCTTGTAGTCGTTGTCGGAGTAATATATAGAAAAACTGAACTCCATATTATCTCTCAAGTATCTGTATGTCTAAAAATCTTTTACATGAATTGTTATTCATATTATAATGCAAACGTTCATTTCCAGAGAGAGAAAGAATAGCAAATATACCAGTTCCATGCAACATATCCATTGACTTGATGGGATGTACTAAATGATCGTAAAAAGGTCTCAATGTTACCATTTGTTCAATTACCCATTCCTTTATCCGCTTCATCTTTTTGATTACAATTAGTAACATTACAACCGAAATAAAAAGAATAATAATCCCGCTAGCCGCCGCAAAGGTTTCCAATTCCATCGGCTGTTCTCCTATCAGCAGACGAAATCTGTAGCTGAAGGATAACCCCATGACGGCTTGAATCGTCATATAGAATGTGTTGGTCTACTGATTTGATTAAAGAAAAATCCCTTTCAACTATTGAAACTCACCGCTAGCAGAAAGTTCAAAGAGTAAAACACCAATAACTTAACGCGGCTCCCTTTCATCCTGTCAGGTGTCCATTTTAATCCGTAAATATTTGTTATAAGAAATCTATCGCAATCAATATTATATAAATATTTACCTTTAACCTTTTGGGGAAATAGAAAAACTGTCCCGTTAAAGCTTTGGCTGTTTCTACTTCTGGAATTTAGCGTTTACGGTAAACGGAAACCTTTTCAAGTCGTATTTGAACTAATCGGTGTTTTGTCGACAGAGTCTGACATCATTTGTAATTATAATCGACATAGAGGTCTCTAAGTCTTTTTAGGTGATCAACTCAAGGATTTTGCAGTTTGTAGAACTTATAAGAACTTATAGGTCTCTTGTCAGAATAAGTAAGGTGTAACCTCACAGAATAGAGTTTACGTTTAGTACAATCTTTGGATGCGCTACTATGGATCCTCAACAACTAATTCAATCTATTCAGGTTTTAGTTGAGCTCCCAGGAAACTAATGGACTAATTTGCTTCACCTCTCAGGCGCTTCGGCCGTTCACTGGGAAAATTTTCCGAAACAAATTTAATTGGGGGATAATTAGTTCTCACATAATTAAATTTATTTTTGGAGAATTTCTTCCTAATTTAATTTATTGTTTTCGTCATTTTAATAAATTAATTTGTATTTTCTTAATAGCTTTTTCTTGGGGTGCCAAATTAATTATATATTATTATTATTTGCGTAATCGTCTTGTCAATTGGCTTCGGCACATATCCATTTACTCCGAAAAATATTGATATTTTGATTAATTTTAATTATTTTATTTTTTAAATTTTGAGTGTAATTATTATAATTTTTTGTAAAATTAAAAAACCCCAACAAGCGTCAACAACAGATCAGACTTGTGATATCACTGATTTCTTCTTTAGGATTTTTTTGGATGTTGTCACTGGCTAAGATTTTGAATGAAATATTTTTACTTACCTTCCTTGGTTGGCATCGTTGGAGATGTCTGTATACCAAGGAATTTCCAGCGGGGTCTAGATGTTCTTTTATTCTTCGCTGTTACTTCCTGAGTGTACTTTCTTTACATACATTGCACGTGATGCAATCGACAACGTTTTTTTCGAAAGAATATTGTTTTTTGGTGTCTGGCAGTTTTCCAAACGTATTGTTTACCAATGCTAACCTCAGTGTCCAAGGCTTGTGTAAAAAACGAATTGGGAGACCAATGTGTATAAGTTCTTTCAGGATCTTGAAGTCGAGTATGTCACTTATAAATGGAATGTTTACAAAAATTATAAAAGTTCCTTGTTTATATGGACAGGAAAAATTTAAAATCTGAGCACTAATAAACTGACATTTTGTTATTCTATTTAAATGGGAAATCGCTTTGTATGGAACGTTAAGTTGATTTAAATTTATACTCAAAGATCATTTATTTTGCTTCACTGACATTCGCTCGCTTTTCTTTAATGTTTTTTTCATGTATGTTTCTTCGACTAACTGGCAAAATTCTCTACTTAACAGCTTTCTTTTTATACTGTTCCCAAAATTCGAGCCTAATTGCTTTCAAAATCCTGTGTAAATATTTCTCAAACATTCAATTTGCTCGGTCGGAACTTGCTATAATTTATCTAAATCAAATTAATTATTCTATTTAATTTTCGAGCTCTCTGCACAGCTCGGCTCTCTACACGTCTTGGATTTTCTCGCTACTCCAATTTCTCATTGAATCGCGCTTTCTATTAGCTCGGGTTTTCATTTAAGGGATTAATTAATTTTAATTAGTAATTTTTTGATTATCACTAGAGACTTCACTAAATTTTCATTATTAAATTTGATTTCGACTCTAGATTTAGTGTTCAACCAACCTATTTATCCTTTTCATTATTAATTTTCAAATTTAAAACACACACACACACACATATATATATATATATATATATATGCGGGTGTGTGCATGTGTGTGCGTAATTATATCATGTATATTGCAAATGTTTAATATTACAGGGATTATTTTAGCCCTTCAAATTAATACGAATATTCATAGTTAGCATAATGACTGAATATATCAGATAAATCCCCCCTTAGCACTTTGCAAAACTTTTTCACATTTTCCAATTTAAAATGAATGTCACTTTTTTTATAGGCAAAAAACCTCATGTGGTTAGAAAAGCTCTTACAATAGACAAAAAGAATTCCTTGTTATTTATAGTCAGCATCAACCCTTTGAACATTTTTGCACTTATAAATTAATATCACTCTGAATTTAATCAATAAATGAATAATTTATAGTCACCATTTGTAACAAATATGCAAATATTTTTGTCGCGAAACGAAAATTCGTAAGACAGAATATGCAATTTACAATTTTTACGCCCCTCCACCGAAGGTGTTGCAAAAAATTGCATTTCGTGATCTCGTCAACTCACTAAAGCCAAACATCTACAAATGAAGTTAATAATATCCTCACCGGGAATTAAAAACAAAAGGTACCTTGATGGAATAGTTCATTTTGATAGTTAATTTCAACCCTTTAATGATCTTTTATCTTAACATTTGCATAAAATACTTTTATTGTGCGATTGGGACTAAGTTGTTGAAAATTCAGTCGGATGTTTTAATCGAAACCGAGGTAACTTGTTCATTGTTTTTTCAACCCTTATCATACAGCTCCAACATGAAAGCAAAAGGATCTAACCATGGGTATGATTCTGATCAAAATACTAAAACAATCATTTCTTGTTTGGAAAGAACTTGAGTAAGTTAAAATATTTTACAACTATTTCATGACTTTTTATGCTTGTTTATTTTAGGACTCTTCCTTCACGAATTCAATATGGCGTTCTCATTTATATTCGCTTAGGAATTTAGCAAATTAATGAAATACTTTTTGCATATTTGCTACATTTTAGGGGTTCCAAGAAAATTCACCGGCTTGAAAAATTTACAAATTGAAAAATATATTAAAGAGCAGATAAAAGAATAAAGCAAAAGATTGTATAATAATTATACAAATAAAATGAAGTAAATTAAGATTTTTACCCAAATCATATTTAAATTCAACCAATCAAAATATTCCCAATCAAAATATTCAACCAATCAAAATATTCAACCCATCAAAATATCGCGAAATTGGCATTGACAATTAATGAAATGGAAACATCAAAACTAATTAAAATAATATTTTCTGCTTATTAATTAAAAACAAACTAAATCTACAAGCAATTATTACAAGCAATTATTACATTCACAGTGCACATCAAAGTAATAATTAACTAGCAAAGCCAATGATGCGTACCGAAAGGCCATTTTTCTCAACTATATTATGGCAACTGTATCAGAAATAAATTATTATTTTCATTTATCATAAATTCTATTATGTTTTTATTTTTGTGTATTGCCAACTATTGAATTTATTATTTAAGAAATGGCAAAACCTGCTATAATATCGGGTACTCATTGTACCATGACGTCACACTGAGCATCACATTAGTTCCACTTTGAGATCATCTTATGATGGAACCAACTACAACGGTGGCTCTTTGAAGTTATTTTTTTTCAAAGACAACCTTCAAATAATTGCAATGCAAAAGACATATTTGGTATGTAGAAATCCTTTATGATTCCGGGTGAGGGTTTTTTCTTTGTATAAAAATGCTAATGATATCATGATGGTAGCTAAATGCCAGCTCACAAAACATCCTCGGGTAACGGGTGTTGTGGTACAAAGTTTCACGCCAAAATTTTCAAATTTGAACTGTAATTAGCGGGAGATTTCTAATTTTGACTATAGTTTGACCCCTCGCGGGTTGATTTTGGATGATGAAATGGTAGCTTTAAATTTGATTTTAAAGTGCAAGTACATGCAAAACTTTGCAATGTGCAAATGTCAAGTAAATTGGCCTTTGAAAAAGTTGAAAGTTAACAAAAGCCATTATTCTGACTATGAGCTTTTCATAGCTATTCTAGAAGGTGGGCAGAATCACGCGTGTAATATATATTTATTTAAAATATAATATTTTTTATGATAAATATGAATGTAACTATAATGATTTTACAATGCATTTATAGTAAAGTTAGATATTATAAAAAATTAGGATATTGTAAAAGCAGTGTGCGGCAATAGTGCCCGTGTTGCAGTTAGTGTAAGTGCCGTTTTAAGGAAATCAGCTATTATAAAATTACTGTGGCATACACATTATATATTGATTTTTGTGTAATTGAGTGCAAACTATATTTAAATGTTGTAAAGTTGAAGCATTTGATGACGATTGAAGGTTCTCATCATAGCATTGGTTGTCTATTGTATTATTGTTATTTGAGTGCACATGTGCCATATCAAGTGAAAAAAATCTGCAAAAGAGTATTTTTGATGCAGATATGTTGAAATATTTGTTTATTCATGTTAAGCACTTGAAGTAATTAATCACAAATTCATTCTTATCAAGAATTTACAACTGAAAAGTTACTTAACATTTATCAAATTTGGAATTCCTGACAACAAATCGCTATTTTAAGACTTTAACCCTTCAGACACGTATGCCCGAAACAGATTTTCAGTCCCAAGGACGGATACTTTTTTTAAAGAAATAAAGGTAAAATTTATGTGGGATTTTGACGCAGTATGAGGTGCACCTCATACGTCCCTGTGGCCGGTTTTAGACTGGCTTTTTAGACCGGTTTTTAAATTTATGATAATAAAAAAATTTTAAAAATTAAAAATTGTAATATTAGTTTTTGAAAGTTTTATTGTGAAATAATTTATTAGATAATGTTTGTACATTTAGTGAAACAGGCCACATTATTCACGTTATTTACTTCAAAGAGCTCCAATCGACCTTGACATTAATTTATTACTGATAACAAACAGGCCCGGTTTTAGGCATAGGCGACGTCGGTAGCTCCATAGGGCGACAATTTACATGAGGCGCCAAATAGTTCTTGGAGGAATCCAATGAAAAGCGACCAAAAACAGATAATAGCAAAATTTTTAAAAAAACAACCCCAAAATGACATTTACAATCTTAAAAGGATTGGACTGGATTAAAATACTTCGTGAATTATTTTATTTTCATTTATTTGTTTTATTTATTGAGGCATTATTGAGTTTGTTTCTTAACTAGAGGCGCCATATTTTTAGTTCGCCTAGGGCGCCAAATACTCTAGTGCCGGCCCTGATAACAAATAACCCTACTAACATTATTTTTTAAAAAAATTCTTAAATATAAATAAAATATACCTAAACAATACCATTTTCTAATAAACTATATCATTATTTATTAATAATTTATCATGTTTTTATAAACGGCAGCTACCTCATAATTTTGAAAATAGGTCCCAAAGACTTAATTTAGACCAGCCGCGCCCCTCCCTGTAGTTTTGGCGGAAAAGAGAACAATATCCCGCAGGTTTGAGAACCACTGGTGGCCGGAAATAATCTTATTCCGTGTTATTATACTGCTTGTCAATTTATTTATTATCTTTACCTTGGCAATTGAATAATTCTTTTCCATATAAATGTTTTTAAATGAAAACATCAATTGATTGCATTTCCGTATTCATTATAATTCTGTGTTTTGGGGGGGGGGGTGATTATGTGATTCAATAAAGCTATTAATATTCTGCTTTTATTGTTTGTTAAATTAATTTTTTGTATAATATTAGTTGAGTACATGTGAGACGTAAAAATTTAAAATCAAGGTTAATTGGAGGCCATTGAAAATAATAAAACGCAGGGCCGGCTTTACGTACAGGCAGAGCAGGCGGCCGGCTATAGCGGCCATTTTATGAGGGCGGCTGAATGCGTTTCTCGTAATTTTAATACTTACATGTAAAAATTGTAAAACAATATTCGAATTTTAAAAAAAATACCCTGTGAAAAAATAATAAAAAGAATAATCTCGGAACATCAAAGAGGAGTAGAGGAGGCTTGTTCGAGCTTATTTGGTGTGGACGGAAAAAAGGGATTTGCTTAAAAGCTCACAGTACGATGTAGCTAATTGATAAACTATACTGGATAACACAGACGATTTGATTTTTTTATTAAAATTTATGTTTTTTTAAATGAGCCTTAATGGTCTGTAGAGTTTTTAGATTTAATTAATAATTTTCTGCTTGAGTGTGGTTTTAAACTAAGAACAGATAAAATTTTCAATACGTTATGACTGAGGTAGAGTCTAATTTTTAATCGTTAGGGGCGGCCAAAAAAAATCTTGCCTGTCGCAGCAAAAAGTCTAGCACTGGCCCTGATTGGGGAGCAAATTAGCGGCAAAACAAAGTGACAGCAAATAAAAGCAATGCTTTGTGTCTCGACCTAAAGCCTTTTTCACAATCAAATGTTAAAGGCACAATTGAAGTTATCTAAAATGACTCATAAAAAATGGTTAACTTCTTGATAAAAAAAACATACTGTAAAAGCTGTAAGAATAAACATTTAGTAAGTTTGAAATTCAATTGGTCAATTACAACTAATTGATTTTTACTAGCTATTCAATTGGTCAATTACAACTAATTGATTTTTACTAGCTATTCAATTGGTCAATTACAACTAATTGATTTTACTTGCTCTTTACCAATAGAAAATAAGGAGACTGGAAAAATGAATATTACAAATCTCATTACCAAGTTTGCACATAAAACGGATAGAAGTAATTTTTTTTATTACAATGTTTCTTTGCATAATTAATTTCAGTAAAAGCGTTTTGGTGGATGTTTTAATTTATTTTTTCAATAACAGACAAGTCAAATCTTTTTGGTTTCCGATTCTGAAACGGAGCCCAAGTGAAATACATTTGTATTTACGGTCACAAATTACGCACGTCATATAATAAGGTTACATACGATGGATTAATAGATACCTTTAAGTGATACATTTGAATGCTGAAATGTAAGTTATACCTTTAGCTTTCATTTATATCTGAAAATGTTGAAATTAGTTTGTTTAATAATTTTCGTACAAACAATTCTCGCTGAGATATGTCAACCGCAGAGATTGCCTCGAACCGTCTTTGAAGGAATAGCATTCAACCATAGTTTAAGTCCTAAGTTAATCCGAAATTTGGTCAGTTCTCGCATTAAAACCTGGGAAAGTCCAACGTTTACGACAGGAATTATTAATCCACTTGATACCTATTTCTCATTAAGTGGAAATTCAACTTCCTTTATTTTGACGTTTCATTTAGTTTGCTACGAATTTTGCATCACAACCGATAACATTGAACGAAAGAATTCCACTTTGACCTTCAGAAATTTGGATAGTCAGGTAACCTATATGATAAACATTAATCTGTCATTCAATATGAAAGGACGGAATAAAGACAGCGAATCCTTTGTACTAGATTTATCCAAAGTTTTACAGCCGTCCAACTTAGAACCTTTTATTTATAATCCAATTGAGATCGTAGGAGAAGTTCTGTACTTTGAAGGAGTAGGGGAGAAGAGAGGAGTACGATTCAGTTATTCTTTCATGGATTATCTATGGATAAGTAATGCTAAATATCAAAGTTTTTTTATTACTTTTGTTTCATATTTTATGAATATTTTTAGATGATGATGTTATGATTTCGTTTTTTTCAAGGATGAGTGGAGAATATGTTATTAGACTTAATATAGTTGTCTTTCCAAAACTTTTCTTCAAGAGAGATGCATCACAGGCTCATATTGTTAGTGTAATAACGCTAACAAACAGTGAAGGGAAACATGTTGAACCAAGGATTTTAGATGGCTACATTTATAACCCTCAAGGCAAAAGTTCACTAAGTGTCAGTTACACGTACGGAGAGCTGATGAGAAATAAAATTTTTGATAACCCACTGATTGATATTATTATTGAAATTTTTCAATTTAATTATTGTGAAACCTCTTGAGGGTGTAAACCTTCCTTTTCAGTATGAACGACATCAATGATGATCTTCTTGGATTATTCTTACTTCTTTAAAATGTTTTCAATAATGAATTAAAAACCCAATATTTGCATTGTACCAAACTACAAAATCGCACCGGACACCTTACTAAAGACTAAAACGGTTCCTCATTCTAACTAAATGATAGAAATTGTAGAACACAGGAAAACTAGAAATGTTAGAAATTTAAAAAGAATTTCAATTTATTAAAAATATTAAATTGAAATTTTAAATATTTAAAACCGAAAAATACCAAAGAATTTATAAAAATTAAATTAAATTTTTAATCTAATGTTAAAAAGCGAGAAATTCATATAAAATCTATTATTAAATGTTTATGATTGCCTACAAGTGATTTTAATTTTAATCACAATTCTGCAAGATAATATAGAAATTATTGGCTCTTATATTTGTTTGAATGTTGAAGATTGATGATGATATCGTTTTATATTGCAGGAAAATTAAAGTTCGGAATTAAGTTGCTACAAACAGTGCCTGTTTTACGTACAGGCAGAGCAGGCGGCCGCCTGTAGCGGCCGTTTTATGAGGGCGGCCGAATGCGTCCTTCGTAATTTTAATACTTGCATGTAAAAATTGTAAAACAATATTCGAATTTTAAAAATATCGTGTGAAAAAATAATAAAAAGAATAATCTCGGAACATCAAAGAGAACTAGAGGAGGCTTGTTCGCGCTTATTTGGTGTGGACGGGAAAAAAGAGATTTGCTTAAACGCTCACAGTAGGATATAGCTAATTGTTCCGGTCACATGGATGTAAATGTACATTGATTTTGTACTTGTACCGCACACAGAGACGATTTGATTTTCTAATTAAAATTTATGTTTTTTTGAATGAGCCTTAATGGTCTGTAGAGTTTTTACATTTAATTAATTATTTTCTGCTTGAGTGTGGTTTTAAACTAAGACCAGATAAAATTTTCAATACTCCTTATTTTTTTTATTTAATTATGCTTTGAGGTAATTTTTTTATTACAAATTGGCTTTTTGTGTTATATTTACAAATGAATAATTAGCAAATTTGTGTGTTTTGTTAATTTACTTAATTCTACTCGTGTTAGGGCGGCCCTGGTCACAAGTATATATTTATCACTTTTTATAGAAATTCAATGAAATTTAGTTGTTGGTCTAAGTTTACCTTTGTTAATCCTATTTCATCACCTCGATCTTTGTTTTATTTTTCATATACAGTTTTTAGTATGACTTGAAATCTAGAATTACAATATAGCGTCATGATAGTAGCCTTTTCAGATGCAGAATCTGTAAAAGTTTGGATATTTTAATTTAATAAAGCGTGTCAAAAAGTAGAAAGATACAACTACTGAAAAAATAAGACAAATTAATCGCAACACGTGAAATTTCAGTATTAACGAAAATGATGTCGATTCTTTTTAAAATATTTCACTCGGGGGTATAAGTGAGGAAATATTTAAAACCTCAGAAAGTCAAAGACAAAAATTTGGCAAATCACTGACAGTATTTGTAGCTCAAAGAGAACATGTCAAAACAAGTGATTTTGGTAACCTAAAGAAATATGACTCGCCTAGGAAGAAATGATTAAAATTGTCAAGATTGATGTTTTGATTAAAAAGATCTCCACTTAAATGAATGAAAAAAGAAGGCAAAAAGTTAGAACAATTCCAATCCAATGATTATCCAACAGTTAAAATATGTTTTAATCTCCAGTTCCTTCAGTAACAATATTATTGTATCAAATGAGATTCATCATATTAATAACATTTGACGCATTCAATAAAACCTTTTATTATGCCAACAATCGAAAAGAATTTTCGTGTTTTTTAACTCGGCTTCAACATTGAAATCCAAACTATCAGTTAATATCAGAAATGCAAACCAAAAATAAATTCGACATGGTTCGGTTTTGGTTCAATGATAACTTTTTTCTCGGTATTGGCTTGGTTTTGCTCCGGGTTCAAAATTTTGGTTTATGAAGGACTTTGGATTTGGTTTATAAAAAGAAATTTCAATGTTTAATATATTTCCCCCTATTTTTATAGTATATAAGCAAATCTACTTACAATATTGTAGTCAGTGTAATAAAAGACAAAAATATCATTACTGGTACTTTTTAATTGGTAATTAGGACAAGTACGAATGTTAATGACGCATAAATGCACCAATAATATTATTAAAATACCTCAATTAGTATAAAATTTATTAGTCAATATTTCTCATTATTTTCTATCTAAAGATGAACATTTAAATAAATAATTAACATCCAAGAAGAATATTTCCTCCCGAACTAATAGCATTACTTTAAACAAAGGTAACAAGCAATATAATAAAAATAAATAAACAAAGTTAATAATATTTTGAGCGGCGCAAACTGCTTTACCATCCCTATGCAAACCTAAAATATGCGCTCCTTC
Source organism: Schmidtea mediterranea (assembly GCA_022537955.1). Taxonomy (NCBI): domain Eukaryota; kingdom Metazoa; phylum Platyhelminthes; order Tricladida; family Dugesiidae; genus Schmidtea; species Schmidtea mediterranea. The sequence continues at coordinate 1,111,793 of CM039682.1, forward strand.
AAAATAAGGTATACTTTTCGTAACAACTAACAATACATGTATTATATTATCCTTTTCGCGTTCGAATTGAATCTCATGTACATAAGGTTTTGAACACTATCACGAAGACGATGTGAACCGAATGAATTTCCGTGTATTCTTGCCTTGTGACAGTGTGTACAATAGGGATGGTACCCCGACAATTGCGCTACCCGACAAAAGCGCTCCAGATTATAAAAATGTGATATTGTTGAGCTTTTGTTGATATTCAGTTTATGTTTTTCATATTCATTTTTTTTATTCATAATAATTTTTAAAATTCGTCTGTACGTTGGCACCCCATCCTATTTTGTGCCCCCATGCAATGCTCAATATGCTTACCGCTTTGCGCCACCCTTGATAATATTATGTATTGCTTAGTTGAAATTAATCAATTAAATATCTTCCAGAAGGACATCTTCTATGTTAGCTAGTTTGTCTTAGAGTATGAACTTTAGAGTTGAAAAGACTTTTTCCGCGGTTACCCGGGTATCTGGAATAGCTATTATCATTTTTGCAAGCTCACATAATTCCTTATTTTTCACATCACAGTTTTCCCAAAATTGTATTACATCAAAATTCTTAGCGGAAACAGAAACTTGTTTAATATTTTCAAAATGATGTATTTTACAAATCATATTTTGAAATTTAGTAATTGTATTTTCGATCTCTTTATTGATTTTTCGAAGTTCTTTATGTTTCTCATTTTCAATATCTTTAATCATAAATAATGACCGTTCATTCTTCTTGACCAATTCCACGTCTGGATCTTTTGATTCTTTTGGAGTGATTAGTACATTAATTTTTCTTTGAGTTGTGAGAGAAATAAAATTTTTCGATGTATATTTATATGTACCAATCGATTTTGCCTTTTAGATTTACTTCTTCGGTTAGAATCAAGTTCTTTCCAGGTTTCCAGATGCTTCCTTTAAGATAGCGCATTAGATTTTCTGGATGATTGTTACTCATAACAAAACAGCATTCTTTAAACTTATTGCATTTTCATGGTTTCACCAAAAATAAATTTATCATACACCAAATTTGTATTATTGCTGCTTCTTGTTTTAATATTTTCATAGAATAGAATATTTCCTAAGGAATTGTAAAAGTAATAATTATAAAGATATACAAGGAAAATAATGAATATAAAAATCCCAGCATTGCAGTAATTGTCTCAACTATGACAGATAATTACACCCAGACTGCCATGAGGCTCCAGGACGAATTTCCTTCAACCGCAATCAAGTCTAGAATTATAAATATCATTTAGAGAAAATTTAATAGTGACATTTTCTTGGGAAAGAATTATCTGAGTCGGAGGGGGGGGGGAAGGATAAGTCTAATGTCTGTAAGTAAAAATTATTTAGCTAGAATTCAATCTCAAATTTAGAGCACAGAAATTTATTATTATAATTTATTTTATTATTATTAATAATAATAATTATTATTGGAAATTTTTGAATGGAATAATTAGTTATAATAAAAAATTAAATTTTCCTTTTGAAGCACCAATTATGTTTTAATCGAAATTTATATATTGATTATATTTCTAATAATAGAAAATCAATACCAATTAAATTCTGAAAAATAAATAATCAATCTTGTAGTGAGTAGTGCGATCATTTTATTTAATTGTATTTTTAATTTAATTTATTAATTAGAATGGGTTTGCGCTGTGAAATATTTGTGAATGAACTTATTTTTATTGTTGAAACATTTTAATTTATCTTAATTAATTTGCACGAAAATAAATTGAATTTGTAAGAATTTGTTTTATTTGTATTATATCTATTGATAATAATTAACTATAATTTCCCGCGTGTTTTAATAAAATTATCACTGTCTAAAACACCCGGTGACCCAATTTTGACATGATGCTACACGAAATTCACTCAAAAATGTTAATAATTTTGTACATTTTAAAACAAAAATATAATAATATATTAAAACAAATTATCCAATTCACCAAAATGGATTCTAAATCTGTTTGCTTCAAAAATTTAATTAGATTAAATTTTCTCCTCGCCCTGTGAGGAGAGGGGAGGCTCGTAAATAACTAGCCACTTTGATTGTGACAATTTATGCAGGCAAACAAATGGTTATTTTTTATTTATAATCCGAATTATAATGTCGGAAAAACAATAAACCAAAAATTAATTCCAAAATTATAAATATAAAAAGGAAAAATTATTAATAAAACCAATATAAACAAAATTATTTTAAAATTTCCATAAATTAGTTCAGAGGTGGGTAACCTTTTTTGTGTCGAGGGCTTCTGGAAAATTAAATTAGTTCCTCAGGGTAGCGTGATAATTATCTAGGAATGTAGAGAGATTCTAGACACAACATTTGTCTAAAACAGGGAGGAGCAACCCGTGGGCCGCCAAGCATTTATTTTTTGTATTTTTATATTATAATGTTTATTAGTATATATAAAGCTTTGTAAATTATTAATAAGTGCGACCCGCTACAAAATTTTAAAATATAAATTGGCCTGTGGGTTAAAAAGGTAGCTCACCCCTGGTCTAAAAGAAATAAATTGTTAATAAAATAACAAAATTTGAAATAATTATAATCACCTAAGGATCATAGTTATAGAGGCTTTGTTAATATACATGTTACAAACTGTTGGTTGCAGTATTCAATCATAAACGTGATTTTGGTAACTGCAACCAGTTTTCAACAAATTTCACATAATTTGGAGTCAAAATACTTGCAGAAATTCGTAGTGCAACGCTAAATTTCAATCATTGAGCTAGGTCTAATATTAGATTTATTGATGTTTATGCAGGAGAAGTTTGTTCACATGTGTAAGTTGATGAAAATAAAACCAACATTTCCGTGGCAACGTGCTGTATGTTTGAAAACTTATCGTTTTTAGTGATGTATAAAAATGCGTTGAAATTTTCTGATAATATTGTTATTCTGTAAGTATATTACTGCTAGTTGGATATCAGTAGAAACTTAAGCTAAAGCTTTGTGATTAATATATCAGGAATTTGTGATCATTTTAGGAAGAATATTTATCAAACAACATATTCAAATAAAACATGAAAATTTTGGAGTGAATTTAAATGAAACCGAATTACCCAACCAATCTGGTGACTTGGTTCGAAATTTTAAACTACAAACTTTCGAAACTTATAAAATTTTGGTACATACATTGTCAAAAATGGCTATCGCTACACTTTCAAACCGTGCACAATTGATACTTCGTCCCCTTCATGTTATGATTATCGAAAATACAAATTGGCTGTGTTGATCACCATTGAATACCAGAAAAGTCGAGGAGCGAAATTTTTGTAAAGAAATGAGTGATAAGTAATTTTTGTTTGTAATTTGTTCAAAATTTTACAATAAATGTAGAAGGTCTCCCATTCAGTTACGTAGCCAGGATTTCAGCTTGGGGGGAGCAAAATTGGACAATGTTAAAAGTTCACACGGAACAACAGAAAAAAATATTTTACACAAGTAAATGTGTCAAATATTTTTATTTGGGAGAGGGCAAATGTCCCCCTATGCCACTCACAGCTACATCCCTGCTCTTATTTAACACCGATAATTGATCCACTCTGAAAAAGTCGGTTTTATCGCAGCCTATAAAAATAATAATAAACTAAACTAAAGAATATCTTAAACATATTTTAAATTATCCTTTAACTTTATGTCCATTTTAACTTTATAAAATAAACCAAATATACAATTAAAAAAATATCGATTTCAAACGAAAAAATTTCATAAATTTAGTTACCATGACTATTAGAAATATTCAAATCAATAAACAAAATTTATTATATTTTAAAATGTCTCATTTCACAGTTGTCCTACAGCGCAATATTTTAACAATTTATCATTTATAAATAAATAATTAAATTAGATTGGCAACGATTTTATATTATAAATATTATAAGTTAAAATTTTTTAATAAAAAACATCAATTTATCACAATTTTACAAAATCAAACTATTTAAAAATACTCAAAACATTCGTAGTTATAGCACTTAGCACACTAATCTTTGTAATGAACATTATTTACATATATCAAACTTTTAACCAATCAAAATAGAGTAATAGGTATTTAAAACGATTTTATTAAGTTGCATAATCTTATACACATCCACCAATCAAAGTAAAAAAAGGGATAGAAAATATTTTGAATAATTAACTCAAATTATCACTGTAATTTATATATATAATATATATATATAAAATTTTTATCAAATTAAGAGTGAATTCAATGGATTTTTTATTCGTGCAAAATAGTAGAAACGGAAAAAAATCATCGAAAAATAGGTAAAGAAAATACAAAAGCATCAAATATTTGAGCTATCGACAGGCAAATTGGTTTTGGCGAATCTCAGAGAAAAGATTTGAACCTGTATAAGAATTTGTCTTTTCATTTTTTAATATTTTAGCATTCAATGAGTTCGTTTTATGTAAAATAGAAAGCCAATTAGCATAAGTTCATGAAAATATGAAAGAAAAATACCATTTACTGAAAGAAGAGGACTGAAAAATTCACCTTTGTGCCTCACATTCCCGACAATTTGTCGAATCAAAACCCGAAGTCAATAGAAATCATAGATTAGGTCAAAAAAGAAAACTCGTTTATCAAAGATCAAACAAAAAATGAAAACTGGTGATGGTAATAAAAATAAATCAAAGAAATAGCATTGAGTAAAATATTATTAAAATAATTAAAACAATTAAAATGAAATCCCCATGTCAATCAGTCACATTTGTCATGGAAACATATTGAAATTCCGAGCCTAATGTATATCAACCCGTTATGTCAGACAGTATTATAATGCAGGAATTCAGCATCAACCTGTCTACCTGTCACCTCCAATAGCTTCCGTTAAATGTTTAAACAGACCAGAAATATTACCTGCAAATAATTTAATATCAAAATCGGATCATAACGAATTCCCAGGCGCTTTAATTTAATAATTAGTTTCATTTTCTCGATTAACAATTGATAAAGGCTTTGCCGAAAATTCGCGTTCGAGTTTTAATTAAATTAACTTACTGTAATATTCTAAAATGAGTAGTAAATCGAAATGAATGTTGTTTAATCTTATTGTTTCCTGGTGTTGGTTTGCCTTTATTCTCATAACCTATATACGTGTTAGACGGACTGCCATAGTCATTGGTCACTTTTGCTATTCATTTTCCACATGACCGTTTAATTTCCTAATTGTATTTGTTATAAGCAGAAAAATATGAATAGTCCTAGATGCACAGTCTAACAACATTAAAGGTTCTAAATAGACCAGATGTAGAAAATAAATTAGAAACTTCGGAATACCAAAATTTATATAGCTAGCATATTCATATATCCTAATTTCGTTTTATCCATATTTCTGAGTCGAAAAAGTGGAAACAATCGTGGAAAACAAGTTCAAGGAATATTGAATGTTCCTAGTCATAATATGAATACTATTCGAACAGTTGATAATCATTTTGTTCGACAGGTTTCTAACGGAAATACGTATAATTTGCCTTGGGTTTTAAATAGCTAAATGCCCGTCGTTTCCGCTCTCAAGTTCTCGATCCTAGTAGACTTAGCAAATTGACTGATAAAATAAATGCAGGATGAAAATAAATGTAAAATAGTTTTGTTTAAAAACTGAAAAGTATTTTATTGAGAATTTATTAAAGTTTTGTTAAAATCTCGATTTTATGAAATTTTATAAAATAAAATATTTTTAAAAATTCTAAACTTAAAATACATTTGATATAAATAGACTACAATTGGGTAACTAACAGTCGGTAAAGGTTGTTCCGAAAATTTGTGTTTAAATCTAATTTTACTTATAAATCCATTGATAAGTGGAAAATTTATATTCTCAATCAATGGTGATTAAAGAAAATTAAATTAATGATATTTTAATGATAATTAAAAAAAATTATTTCTATAATTTTTAACACAATTAAATCCTGTTTTGTGTTTCGTTTTCAGTTTACACAATGTATCTCACATTTGGATTGTTGGTGTTTTATTAATCGTGCTTTGCATAGTCAAAATAAACATTAATTCAATCCCAGTGTATTATTGTACCTAATCTCTAGAGAGATGTTTCCCAAACTTTTTCGGCTCTCGTTCTCCTTGAAGTTTGGACACACGGGGAAGGGTTTCTGTGAATATATGGTACCTAAAAGATAAAGAAGGATTGCGTTAATGTATTCTACGAGAAGAGAAAAAGTTTATAATATTTTAAAATTGTTTGTTAAAAAATTTAGGTTAAATAATAATAAACGATTTATTAACAAGTTATATTATAAATAACAATAATTAAAATTAATGGGGAAAATGGTATCGTTTTTGGTCATATAAATTCGGTTGCATCACTACGGGGGCGTCACCACTTTTAACCTTTTCATTCCAGTTGTTATATAGTTCACTTTTAATTAATTTATAGTTTTTAAAAATTGAATTAATTTTCATAGTCATTTTATCCAGAAAGAATATTTAGAAAATAAAATCGATAAAATTGATTTAAACTGATTATTCTCATTTTAAATCGAAGAACGCATAGTTGGTATTGATAATTATTTACACTATTGAATGGATTTGCACAATTTTAATTATATAATAAATTATCATAGGCCCCTGGAAACTTGTCAACTGATGATCCAAATGACCGGCGAAATAATAAAATTCAATATTAATTTTTGTTTTCATTTTAAGAAAGATTTTATTGATTTTATTGAAGTGCAGTGCTGAATTCAGCTGAGAAATTATTTTTTCTGGTTATTATTCCCTTAGATCAACTTTTTTTGCTTATAATTTCACGTACGTTTACTATTTCGGTGCACATGGACGTTTACATAACTTTTACATACAAATTTTATTTATAAGGAAATATGGATATTATAATTTAAAATTATTTTTTAATTAAAAAATAATTTCATAAATTAGAAAATGCATTATCATACCAAAAGTAAGACAAGAAGGATAATTGTCCTTAGGAAAATTGGGAACCGAAAAGATGATATCTGTACAACTAATAAATAATAAGAAAATCAAAGAAAAATTATTTTCTACAGTTCGTCCTAAATATGAAATTGATAATAATATAATATTTTATGAATTTACTATATTTAAAAAAATGGATCAGAAACTAACGGTTGTGAGAAATACTACATAGGGCGAATGATGATTATGGAATTTTGTTTTAATGGCTTAAAATTCACTTGTTAAGTTATCTATTAACGCGTGTATTGCTGTAGGACGGCTATTATAAATTACTCAATTATATGTATATATGCATATATTTATATGCGTGTGTGTGTGTGTATATGGTGTTATTGTGTTAAATCAGGGTTTCTAAGTGTGGGTTGGAAGTTGAGTTAAGGTGGTTCGTCATGAAATTTTATATTTAGTTCATCGATATTAGATGTGTGCATATTTACAACTTATTTTGTCTAATAATAACTTCATCGAAACCACTGTACTACATTGTAACCAAGCAACCAGTCACTTATAACTGTTCATTAAAAAATTTGGTTTTCAAACTTAAGAGTTAGGCAATTAATATATATAAGTTAGGTTTAATATTAATTTAAGTTTTTAATTTTGATTCTGCAGTTGGGTCGCAAAAACCTAACGGTTTTAATAGCAAATTTTTTAAAGTTTGGGAACCTCTGTGTTATAAAATTAATTTATGAACTAATATTAATGTAGATTTCTGAATTATTCTAGTGTTTATATGTGGAGGGAAAAGGTCAGTGCCCAGCAGCGTCACCTGTCAAAAACCTGTATCGGGACAGCTGGGGTGAATGCAAAAAATGATAATATAAATGCTTCAACAATAGTTATTAATTTAAAAATTATTTAAAGAAATTACACACAAAATTTAAATAAAATAACTTGCGAATAAAGGTGGATGCCGAGCCAGGGAGATTTGGAGGAAATCTGAAATAAATAATTCTTAGATAACTTTTGATAATGTTTTCATATATTTGCGATGAAGTTTTCAATAGCTAATGTTAGATATGGAATTGTATCGGTTTGGCAGTGAGATCGAGCCGATAATTTTCGTAGTTATTATATTTATTTCAAATTTTATCTTATTTTCAACGATTCTTATTAATATTATTGCCAAACTTATCGTCTTATTTTATTTTTTTTTATTCAAATTTTCTTTTACCATAGTATCTAGCTTACTATAGCAAATCGATTTTTTATAACATTGCAAAATAAACAAATAGAAAACTAAATAAATAAATATGACGCAAGCACAGGCGGGTGAATTGAGTACAAACAAAACACAGCATTAAAAACAATAATATATAAATTGAACCATTACACTCTGTATTAAATACATGTTCAAGGGAGCCAGATTGGTTAGATTCAATAATGTTAGTGATCATATTGTTAACATTCAAGATTCTTTACACCTTACAACAGCGAGTTCTGTAATGACAAGAATGACTTTATTTGTCTATTTTTTGTCTATAATGAGACGATTTTGAGACAAAAGTCTACAACAAAATATTATAAATCATGGAAGAAATAACTAAAATATTATGTGACATATGACCTTCACCATTCAGATCAGCATTTTACAATATTCCTTCATACAAATCAGCATACATTATTTTATATAAAAAATTTATAATTATATTATTTTATGGTCCCCTACATTTGTAACTGGAAAAAATCGCTACATAAAAAATAATAAAATCATTTAGAAATTGTTAAATCGTAAATTTATTAACTTGTGGAATTAAAACCGACCCTAGTTAAAATTGTTATCAAACCTTATCTTGTCCCACGCAATTAGGCTATCCGTACCTTCGGTCTGACCGGTTTCATTTGTACAGATCTTATCATTGATGAACGGTTCGTTTATGATCGCTATATGATCACTCTATCAAAGTGCAATTACGTCACAACGGGAATAATTATATATATATATATATATATATATATATATATATTTATAGTGTGTGTGTGTGTAAATTGATTATCCAATAATATATTGATTCCAAGGTGTGTTGCGAAAGATTTTTAAAATATTAAAAATTGCTAGGGTTTTGAGACATCGAACAAATGTTCTAAAAGATACGATAAATATTCGAAAAGAATAGAAACTCAAAAGTCAACGTATTTTTTCACGTATTTTGTTATAAGATCGCTCAATTGTTGGCAAAGCAGAAGAACACATACAAATGCCGAGTCGTTAATCATTGTTGTTGAAAATATGTTCGCAACCGATGCAGCTGAGAATATGAAGCAAATTCCTTTATCAGATGATACCATGTCAACGACCTATTGACCGACAGAGGTGAAGGTTCAAGTTCGCGAACATTTTGAGAAGCCTGTAGATGAATTCTCTCTGTTATGGTCTCTTCAAATTGATGAATCCACTGACATTAGTGGAAAAGCTAAAGTTCTGCCTTTTATCCGACTTATAAAAGACGAAAAATTCATCAATCAGTTCTTATTCTGCAAAGACCTAAAAGGTACGACGAGGGGAGAGGATATTTTGAATTGGTAAATGCGAACATTTTGCAATTTAAACTTCGATGGAAGCAGTGTGCTAGCGTTTGCACCGATGGTTATCATTCAATGTTTTGAAAAAAAAGGATTCAGCCCCCTTGTGCTCCAGGGAAATTTGAACGTGATAATGTTTCATTACAAGATCCACAGAGAAGTTCTCGTCTCAAAGTGTTTGCTGAAAGATCTGCCGGCCGTGTTGAATTAGGCTATTCAAATGGTAAATCTCACCAAGTCTAAACCGCTTCGCTCTCGACTATTTTTTCAATTTTGTGATGAGATGGATTCCGAGTATAAGTGTTTGCTGTATCACACCGAAATTCGGCGGCTTTCTAAAAGAAAAGTCTTGAAGCGTCTCACCTATCTCAAAATTGAAGTCATTTCAGTCATAGACATTGAAAATGATAATCTTATATTTGATATTCACGACGAAATTTGGTGGTTGAAAGTTCAATTTTTGTCTGATTTGTTCGAAAAGTTAAATTTAAGTCTTCTAGGATCATCTGAAAATATTATCATTGCAACAGCGAAACTGAAATTGCTTGATGAGAATTTCAAGCTGTGGAGCGGTAAAATTCCGAAGGGAATATTTGATTATTTTCCTGCCGTCAATGAATTTTAGTTGAAGCAGAAAATATTCCCAGAAATTATGAATACTCTGAGATCTACAGTCGGCATTTCAAAGCCTTTTCCAATCACTTGATACCGATAACTATGAATGGCTGATCAATCCATTTGGAAGATACGAAAATCCAAGTCTTACAACCGAAGAGGAAGAGCAGATGATTGACTTGAGAAGGACAAATTGCATCAGTCAACGTTTCATGAAAAGAATTTGGACGACTTTTAGATCACATTTAAGAAAGAATTTTCATCGTTTAGCTTAAGAGAAGTCAAGATAATTCTGCTATCTACGTCGTTGTGGCTGTGCGAATTTAAAATTTCAGCACGGGCTGAAATCAATTGCCATAAAAGAGAAAGACTCCATACAATTGATGAGGAAATGAGAGTTGGTTTCTAGACTTTGAAACCTCGTTTCAATTTTATTTGTTTTCAAAAACAAGCACAGCCGTCGCTTTGAATAAAATTAGGTTTAAACTTGGATTTTAAATATGTTTTATTGGAACTTGGACTATGTTTCATGATTTGACACTAGATTTTCCGGATTTTAGTTCGTCTGTGTGTCGCGAGCCAAAAAAGGTTGAGAATCACTGTAAAGATTCGGCTAACATTCAACAGAATTCCAAAACTGTGGTGCTCGTAACACTGATGGTACATTAGGCATTTTCTATACTCCAGAGAGTAGAGACAACTGACATTTCATGTGATAAAAATATAATGAGTGAATTCAGAAAAATAGAATTATGCAATTTTTGATTGAAAAATATTTAATTAAAGTTTAATAAAAGTTCAAAAATGAACATAATAAAAGATTATTTGCTTAATACCATTGGTAAAGACCGTAAAGGCGATCTTGCAATACTTTCTGTTGAGGGAAAAGCGGCAGAAAATGGAAATGAAAATGTAATTACAGATTTTATCAATATGAAATCCAAGGGGAAAGATTTGACTATTTGAGGTATGTTAAGTTTGAGCTTCGTTTTTATGTTATTTACTTAATTTATATATATTAATTTTTATTGTAAAATATTATATGAAAAAGGTATCTAATGTGTAACTTTTTTGTTAAATAAAAAACAAACTGTTGGGGAAATATTTTTGTTTTGTGGTCCAAATATATATATATATATATAACCATGACCTATAAGAGGCACTTAGAGGCCCAGGTCAGGTATTCAATGCGGCCTCATCCACTGAAGAATAAAAAAATTGTACCATTTTGTAGAATAAAAAATTTAATTCAAAATATGAAAAAAAAAACGAAATTTAACAATGAAGTTTTAAAAGTGCTTTTCGAGTGTTAATCCTAGTTTTATTGCAATTTGCAATAGTTTGCATTTATTCAATAATCGTAAATATTTTAAAATATTGATTAAATATAATTTATGTTTAAATTTTTATAATTCGAACACATTAATCAAACTTTTAAAATATTTTACATCAACTATAATGAACCTAATAAAAATGTAAATAAATATATTTTTTTCATTATAAAATCTGATATGATATCTTATCTAGTATAGATATTTGCAAGAATTTGTGCAATGTTGAGTAACGTATCACAATGTATCAGATGGATTGAACGGAGGAAATTGTTATAATAAAGGAGCGTTAAAGGAATTTTGCAGTGGCGTGGCTAGAAATTTTGGGCCCATAGACAACAATCAATGATGGGCCCCCTGCCCTAGGCCCCCAGTCCTTAATTGGTCTACTTTATTTAGCAAAATAATTTGTTATAAAACATAATTTATTCATAATTTAATTTTTTATGCATGTTTACGACTACGTTATTTTAATTTATTTCGTTTAGAAATTCAATAATAGATACGAAACTAAGACTGCAATTAGTAAAAATACAATTGTAATTATGTAATCTAGAAATTTTTCTTTCTTGCTTTTACGTTTGCAAAATCGTGAATAAGTTCGGCGTAACTCATTTTGTTAAAAAAGTGAATTCTTATTGAAAACTTTAAGAAACTGCAATGGCTCCATATACGAACGTCACAAAAGACAATATGTTTCAAACTTTACAGTGGTTCCATTCACGAACGCTGCATAATTTATTTATAAATCCAATTTTGCATTACTTTATCTGACTAAATTAAAGAAATAAAGTTTATTAAAAATTAATAGGCTTATAGCTTTTAGAACAAAGAGCGGGCCCTAAGAAAGGGCCTACTGTCTACATGGCCCCTAGGCGGTTCCTACTCTTGCTATATGGTAGCTACTCCCATGGAATTTTCTCTTACAAAGTGGGTGGTAGTTCAAAAAATTTGGGAACCACATTAGAGTTTAGTGCATTACATTTATTTTTTGGACCGAAAATTTTCTCGCACGGTACTTTTTTGTTTTAAATATTAAAGCAATCACAAAAACAAAAATATATATTGTATAGAGGTGACCTTGTTTGTGGTCACTGTTGCGCATAAAATAGTGCTAAATCAGCGCCAACTTAGAGTCGCCTTGAGCAGGAGCATTTATTAGAGAGTTATATGATTCGTGGCTTTTATTTTTATGTGTGTATTAACCTGTATTTAATTTGAATCACATAAGCTACTACTCTCGAAGGCAAAGATAGAGTTTAGGTCACAAAAGACGACGTAGCACTCGCTAGTTTCTCATAGGCGAAAGTTTCCATCGAAAATTTAGAAATTTATCTCGCTTCCCCGAAAATGCTTTCTCGTATCCCCAGTTAATAATCACTACTCTACATATTATTTTGTTTTAATTAATCACAAAATACTAATTGATTATAATAATTACAAACGCCACATGAACATTATCAGGTTGGAAAGAAAAAAAACTATATAGAATTTAATATTAATTAATTATTTTTGCATTAGTTATTCAATGGGATTCCATTCACCAATTATCCTACAGAACTAAACAACAAAAAAAGAAAAAAAATTTAGCTATGCACCTCTTCAGTATTAAATAAAAATCCACGAAAGAAAAAAAACACGCAATTAATCCAATTAATAGTCAACTCTTGGTTTTAATATTGTATGAAAATTCTAGTAGAGATTCGCCGAAAAATATCTATTGAATAGAATTCAGTCACATTAACATCGCAGCCAAATAAATTCCACCAACTAGCGCACACACAATCGCAATCCCATAACACACCGATCGTGGATAGGCACACACGCACAGACGCAATCCCACAACACACTGATCGTGGACAGGCACACAGAATCACAATTCCTAAACACACCAATCAAAGACATGTACACACACAACCGCAGGAAAACAGACAGATTTTGTCTAGATTTTCTATCCCACCAATTGTAAATTCTCCATGCACACAAATCAAATCGTACAACAAGTCTGCATTACGTTGCTATCAATTAAATTAAATCCTTTATAAAATAAATGGGAAAAAAACATACAAATATCAAGAGAAATATTTTCCGTCACTCGACTTAGATTTCATATAGAGCACAGAAAAAGAATTATAAAAATATAATGAAAATAACATAATAAAATGATTAATTAAAGTTAATTTACAAGTTTGCATTGATGAATTATTTACAAATATTTCAATAAACAAAATATTATTTACAAAATTTCGATTTAACTATCTATCAAACATGAAAATTACCTTTAAATAAAATGGAAATTCGCTGATAAAGTCAACACAAAATAATCAATAAATATTCATAAATTCGATAATTTCTTGAAGGGAATTATCGTTTCCGTTTTCATTTCCATTTCCGTAATCATTATTCTCCAACGGGAATCGACTGAAATCTCAATTAATCAAATGAAACCGGGAAGAATGCTCCATATCCACAATCCTGATACCAAAAACTACATTGAAACCTCAAACAAATGCAGTCAATGGTCTCAGGGATATAAATACAGACAACAGCATCGAAATCAATTCAACATTTTTTAATGGAAAATAATCAACTTACATATATAAACATTTCTTTCAATGGACTGTTTAGGTCAATGGGAAAAACAAATCTAAATTTCTGTTGGATTGATATAAAAATGCGAAATATAAATCTACATATACGAGGATCGGGAGATGTGTAACATAACAGCACGTCTGTCCTCGTATGCTTCATTTATACATTGTAGATACTGAGGCAGTTCACTAACTTGACCTAGTTTTCTAATGAATTCGACTTGCGATTGTAGACAGTGAGAGATTGTCTGTTTTTCTATTCCACGCACACAGGCTGGTTGTTTTCCATTTCAATTGTCTACATATCACTTGACTACTGGTTGATCACTAGTTGTTGTGTGTCTGTTGAAATTTCAGCAAATTGCGATGAGTACACACATACACGCACACTTACACGCAATGGCAGACTTTAGTGAGTGTGTGTGCGTGCGCGTTTGCATTCATTCGTTGTGTGAAACTCAAATACGTTCACAAGCATGATTCTTTATGTACGTACGTATGTATTGTATTGATATTGTATATCGTGTACTGATGAGGTAAATCCGGGCTTGCATGAGAAATCGATTTAATAATTTAATGCACACACTCACTCAGCTGCACACGTGAAATTATACACACACACATAGACAATTTTTTATGTTTTAGACTAGACGATATTTTTCTGTATGTATAGAATTCGATAATTTTAGTTGTTATTATATTACTTAGTTTTTGTGCAGTTCTATGAAAATAATTCACAGAGCAATCAATGAATTCCATTTAATAGGCAATTGGAAATTCTGCAAATATTTTCACAGGAATTCTTTGAATTGCCGTCTGGTTGGCTGTGGCAACGGCTGAGGCATTGGAATATTTGTCAATAATTCTAGAATAATAATTGTTTCGATTAAATTCCGCACAAATTGGCACCAAATTTGAGAGAGACAAATTGATTATTAATATCTTTTATAAAATTATCGATTTTATTTTCTTTCTCACAAATTTGATTTTTCTATAAATTTTCCATTGCCAAATGAGTGAATAAAAAAAAATTTTCAGACATTTTTTGTCTAGTCAGAAAAATTTATCTTATTCAACTCAATTTGATGATGAAGAAAATTTTTGATTTTGTCATATTAATTAATTAATTATATATTAAATAATTCGATTTAAACAAACAAATTGGAAACATTTAATTGGTGAGATCTGTCTTAAGGTCGTTGATGGTGCCCTTTCAATAAGGTTTTCAAAGGTGATCAAAGGCCTACAAAAATTAAGACAAAGCCGCAGTTTCCTAATTCAACAAAATTCAAAAGCTAGGATTAAGTGCAAAAAATTAATTAAAAATTATTAAAAAAATCAAAAATTTTCATTTCGGACCGACGGAATGGACAGATAGCAAATGAAAAGATCAATACGAATATAATATGATATTAAATCGATTGGGGCGTCCAGAGATAAGATTGTGTAAGAAATACAAATTAATTAATTAATTAATGAATAAAAATAAATGAATTTAATTGAAAAACAAAATTTCCAGGCTTAATGGCAGCCAGTCAGGCTTAGTATAGTTATTTTATTTTGTTGTTTACTGCTCCTTGTTTACAAATAATTTAATCTGTGAATGAGTGATGAGTGAGTTCAGCTTGAGATGGCTTTTGGAGGTTTTCTTCCACTGGTATCAAGTAAAATCTTTTATTTTTTCAGTGAAAATCGAAATAGTAGTAACTATGGTACAAGTAAAACCTGTGTTGAGTTTCTTATTCCGGTAGAAAACCCGAGGAGTTTGATTTTAAGCTTTGTCTTTCAGAGTAGCACTAATAACCCAACCGATAGGGCGAATATTCACATTGTGTGAGAATATACTAATGGAAAAACAAAAATCTAAGTCTTCAAAATTACCACAATCGTTTACAATACTTTATATCCACACTATTTTCAATAAGAATTAATTTAAACAATTTAAATAATTCTAACATTCGAAATGTCCTAACTTTGTCTTAGAAAAAATATCCAATTTTAAAAATTTGGTTTTATAATTGCAATAAAAATTCAATTTCAATCTCTCCATTACATGTATAGTGTAATTGTGTGTGTGTGTGCAATATGCATGCATACTCGATTTCTATTGGTTGAGGAAATATTGTTAATTAATTTTCCGTCACTTTTAACTTATACCTAAAATTTAAATCAACAATTTATCAATATGCAAAAAAGCAACATCTCAAGAAACTACAATATGTCAACTGGAAACAATGCCTTATTTTCTCCGACTCTGACATTGCCAATTCATAATTAGTCGACTCATTTCAAATCTGTGACTTCTTTCATTCACTTTCACTAATTCCACAGTTTTTACCAACTTTCATTAGACCACTTTTGAAAACCTTCATAGCCTTTGTTGACTCTCGTTCGACCTTTCATACTCACCAACTCTCCATTTGCAATACACAATAAATTTAAAGTTGCCGCAAAAAAGTCAAAATGTTTATCACATCATTAAAACAAAACATTATAATTACAAAATATGATGCATTGTGACATGTGGTGATTAGGTAATTTCAAGTGTAATAACGGCGTATTTAGTAACCAGAGTATCTCTAATACGCGAGTGAGGGGGGGGGGTAACTAGACCCCTCATAGAGCACTAATGGTATTTCTCAGCCCCCAAATAATATACTGCTCCCATGAGAAAATATATAATGAATTCGAGTAATTATTACCAATTTGTATTCATTTTGTTTAATCAAATTCAAATTATGCTTATCAGAATTTTTCCCTTTTTGATATTACTTAAACAACTTGGCAACTCAAATAAATACTTTTTAGCACGTTTAATGTTAGAATTTACTCTAGAATAAAGGACAAATATAAAATATATAAATTTGTTTAAATTTGTTTAAATTTCTTTTATCGGGATCAAGGAGAAATAATTTCGAGTATAAATTGGAATCATTTAAACAAAAACTCAGCCCCCCAAATTAGACCATGAAAGCAATACTAATCTTTGTTTTAATTCTCCTAGTTGATGAATCCCTTCAATGTAAATGCAATATTTATGTAGATTGCCCCGATCGTTTCAGATGCGTGGAGGGCAATTGTGTCCGTTATTATGTAAATAATTATTCTAATTAACTTTTATTTATTAATTTTATTTGATTAAGGATCTGCAAAAAATGGAATTAGAATGTCAAGGAAGAATGGAATGTTGAACTACTTTTCATTTAAAAAACGATTTAAAAAAAACATATTTATTGTGTTGTCTAAATTTTCAAAATTAATATAATAAAACTAGATATATTAACATTAATAATAATAATAATAATAATAATAATAATAATAATAATAATAATAATAATAATAATAATAATAATAATAATAATAATAATAATAATAATAATAATAATAATAATAATAATAATAATAATAATAATAATAATAATAATAATAATAATAATAATAATAATAATAATAATAATAATAATAATAATAATAATAAGAAAGAAAGAAAGAAAAGGGACAATGGGCTCAGAACACAGACCCACTTCAGTTGAAGACTTATAAGTGAACAATTTGGCGATTTTGCATTGAGCAGTTCCTACCATCGTCAAAGCAGGTCCCATGGGCTTTATGTACTTTAGTTAACCCATAAAGTTTTGCTGACTGGAAGCTTTTCGGATGGATGAAATTTTTTATAGATGATTTTTAACATAATTTTTAAGTTAAATTTTTAACATAATTTTATCGTTGAATTTTTTAACAAGATTTTTTAATATATAATTTTAAATATAATTTAGAAAGTAAATTTTATAATATAATTTGTCAAAGAAATTTAGTTTTAACAAAATAATAATAATAATAATAATAATTCAACCAATTAAAAACTTTAAAAAAACTAATTCTCAACACATAAACACATAAAATAAACACGTAAAAAGATCAAAATTTATTTAATTTACATCATAACAAATCTGCTTATAATAAGCTCTTCTTAGCTCAGCCAACAAAATATGTACAACTTCTTTCTTCTTGTAGTCCCTGCAGCATCTGCATCTAAATGGACAAGTCAACATTGAGGGATCTGCACAAACAATGCAGTCATCTAAACATTTCAAACCAGATCCTTGAACCGATTCGTAGTGCATCCGTACAATTTCTTCGATGTTGATTCCTGTCATTTGATAGATCCGTGTAGCCAAATATTCAGGAGCACAATACGAAAGCTTGTTTTTCATATTCGGAAAGAGTTATTCCATCTTCATCAGAATTGTTTCGAATACGTATGCTTCTTGCTTGTCGATCATTTTTAATTTTTACAATCGTCAGAATTCAATCTATTTAAACACAATCAGTGCTTAATAAATAATCTAGTATTTCTTTCGTTCGGTATTAAGATTATTAATTAAAAGTTTTATAAAATTAAATATTTCTTGTATTAGACTGTTGTATTCCAGTGTTTTTATTCCCATGACAACGACTTTTCCGCTTGCAAATACATTCACACAAAGTGGATTATACTTGACAAGTCTTAATGCTGGAAACAGTTCCGGTTCGTAAATGTTTTCTGTTTTGGTAGACAAATCATACAAGTTGATTCGGCAACCCATGTCAATGTTCAAAGATAATGATTGAATTTGTAAATCTTGAATCTGATATTTGAGATTCCCTTCCTGCAATGGTCTTTTGCATCCCATTACCCTGCATTTTCCACTCTTGAAGAATAAGATTGGATATTTTCCACTTCTATCCACTACACGATGAGGTTTTCCGGTCGGGAACTTCATTCCGGTTACTTCACATCTTCCTCTATAATTAATATTACTAATCATTTTCAGCTATCTATCAAATTATAAAAAAATTAAATTAAATTAAATTAAATGGAATTAAGAAAGGATGCAGTATATCAAATTGTAGGGCCAAGTGGGAGCGGAAAAACTTTATTTGTATGTAATTTAATGCAGTCAAACATGTTCAAATCAAAATTCAATAAAATATATTGGCATAGGGGTGCAGACGAAGAACATGGATTGACACAAAATCAGTTTTGTAAATTGAAAATGACAATAGTTAAGGAATTGGATAAAAACTGGTCGTCTAGGTTATGTCGAGGCGATGTAATAATTATTGATGATTTGTATCAAGAAGCAAATAAGGAAAAATATTTCAATAACTTGTTCACAAAAATCAGTAGACATTGCGAAGGAATGAAGTCTTGTTTTCTTTAAAAATCATATATAAAAAATTCATCGATAAAATTATAGTTAAAACTCTATTTTAAAATTTATCTTAAAAAAAAATTTAACTATAAATAATAATTACATAAAAAAATTAAAATACAAAAATTTACATTAAAATATAAAAATTTTAATTTTAAAAAAATACACAAAAAAATCGCGCCAAAAATTTCAAAAAATTCGAAAAAATCAAGTGCAATCTCATTATTTTCAATTCGTCGTCCATTAATCGTTTCTTTTTTCTTGTGCTTCCAACATTCTACGTAAGGTCTTACGATGTATTGATTGAATATCATCCATAAGTAAATAATTACTTAGTTTCATCTTGAAAATGAAAGAAAGAATCATCTACCCTTCTATACATGTTTCTAGAAAACTAACGTATAAAATGCTCACATCCAGATTCCGAATCCCTGAACGATTAATTATGCTTTAGTAAAACACTTTAAAATCTGTAAAAGTAATCTCAAATACACATCACAAATATTATTTACATGAATTTAGTGAATCCCGCCATTCTAGACTACTAACAATTCCTGAAAAATGTATCCTGTCATCATGAAGAGACACCGAAACAATCACAGAAGGTGAAATATATGGTACGTCAATGTCGACGTATGAAACAAAATTGGATTTTTCCAGTGACACCTAAGCTAAATATAAAGCAACTAAAAGATCTGTCGAAACTATTGAATGAAGACCAAAAAACGGTTCGATCAATTATGGGTATCCCTTCAAGAAAAGGATAAAAAGATTACTCAGAACAACTTGACGAATAACATCCTATCAGAATTAGAACACGACCGGAAAATAAGAAAGAAACTATACAAGAAAAATGAAGGCCACTCGATTGTTGGCCATTTAAAAACAGCCACTGACCTTTTACATTGACCGGATGAATATGGATATTTTTGCACTTCTTAAATATATGAAAAATTAATGAAAATCAATTGAAAAACATTTATAATAAATAAGAAAAAATAGCAGATAAAATTTTACAAATATAATTTACTCCATTTTTCTTTAACCGTTTTTGTTTATTTAATGATATAAAGGAATGAAAGATTTAATTTTGTTATACATTTCAATTTTTGCAAATTTCATTAATATTGAAATTATTAACCACAGATCGATTTTAGAACATATTTAAAGTTATTAATTTTATAATTGATAATTAATTAATAATGTTTATTAGCTTATCATTTGTAATATATTTAATTAACTATTTAATTTTCAGATGATAAAATTATATGGAAATTATCTGTGAGCAATGAAGTAAAATGAGAGTGTTGATAGTTTTATAAATCGTGAATGCTAAAATTGATATTAGAATATTCAAATAGCAGGAGAAAATATGAAATGAAAGCAAACGATTTGATTTAATTTCTTGGTGAATTTTATTGGGATAGATGATATTTAATGAATGATAAACCTGGTATCGATTCATCCATATTTGACGAAGGGTTTCCATAGTTACTGTAGGGAATTAAGCATCATATGAGTCCAGTGGAGAACAACATGTATTCCATTCCATTCAATTGATTATTCCGTTGTCAATAATTATCACAACTCCTACAAAGTGCTCCACAATAAACCAAATGCTCAATGCCATTTCCTCGGAATTATCTAATGACAGTTTCCGCTATATTAATTCTCGTCCTCATTTGAATTCAATCGCAACAAGTAAATTTATAATTTTCAATAAATAATTTAATTTTCATCATAATTAGATGTGATTATTATTTAATTATTAATAATAAATTGCTTTAATTAATTTCAAAATTTTTTTCAAATTTTTAATTATTCAATATTTGAAATATTTAATAATTAATAAATAATTTAATTATTATAATCAATTTTATCGCAGATAATTTCAAATTTATTAATCAATATCTGTAATATTTAATAATAAATTAATCATTTAATAATAATAATAACTAAAGTAAATTAACTTAAATATTTATTTAATCAAAATTCTGCCGGTTTTTCTCAATATTAAAACACCGATTAATTCATATTGGATTTATTAATTGACATAAATTCAATATAATATGAAATTATTGTGAAAAGTGCGGCGGAGCAATTCGAACGAAGTATTGAATTTGAACTAAATGATCGTGCCAGAAAGGTGGACCCCCCCTTTGGCAAACTACCTCACGATAACCAATGATTATCATTGAATGAAAAGTGTGAATCAGTTGACAACTTGTATTTGTGATAAATTGTGAATAAAGTCTTTCTGTGTTTTGGGTTTGCTTATTGATTTCCAATGGACACGAGGACTCAGAGGATAACCGACATTTCGGTGAGCCCTACGTGATCTGACCCGGTGAGAGGATTATCAAATAGAATCACGAATGCCAGATTTTCGAAAACAAAAAAATCAATAACAAAAATCAATAATAAAAATCAATAACAAAAATTCAATTATATCTTGTGAAAAAATATAAATTCATTCATATTTATTATATGCATTTATAAATAAAATATATTAGAAAAAATAACAAAAAAATCAATAACAAAAATCAATAATAAAAATCAATAACAAAAAATCAATTATATCTTGTGAAAAAATATAAATTCATTCATATTTATTATATGCATTTATAAATAAAATATATTAGAAAAAATAACAAAAAAATCAA
The DNA here is from genome assembly GCA_022537955.1 of Schmidtea mediterranea. NCBI lineage: Eukaryota > Metazoa > Platyhelminthes > Tricladida > Dugesiidae > Schmidtea > Schmidtea mediterranea. The sequence continues at coordinate 1,133,708 of CM039682.1, forward strand.
TAACAAAAATCAATAATAAAAATCAATAACAAAATCAATAACAAAAAATCAATTATATCTTGTGAAAAAATATAAATTCATTCATATTTATTATATGCATTTATAAATAAAATATATTTGAAAAAATAACAAAAAAATCAATAACAAAAATCAATAATAAAAATCAATAACAAAAATCAATAATAAAAATCAATAACAAAATCAATAACAAAAAATCAATTATATCTTGTGAAAAAATATAAATTCATTCATATTTATTATATGCATTTATAAAAAAAAATATTAGAAAAAATAACAAAGAAATCAATAACAAAAACAATTGAATTCTTAGAAAATGATTTGACTAGGAGTGGTTGCTGGAACAAAAACACCAAAAATTTAAAATTATTACATTTAAAATTTGCTTTCATAATTATCATTTATTATAAGATTACTTCATATTAAAAATAAAATAAAATTTTTCATTTAGAATTTTTTCATAAATATTTAAAATTCAAAATTTAAAATTATGAATTCACTTATAATTTACGGTTTTAGAGGTTTTTCTTATACATTTTCCAGAACTTTTGGTAATCTATTAACAGCTTCAAATTTTCTAAAAACATGTTAAATTAGAATTTTATTAAATAAATTATAATTTACTCTAATTCTCATGGAAAAGTGCAATGTGATAAAGAGCTTGAAATATTATCAAATTTAGTAGTTTTATAATTAGAAACGTCCGTAATAAATGATTGTGCATACAATTCCTGTCCGTTTGTGAGTAATTTCTATTAAATGGGGGTTTGCGAATGGAGTTTGTATGAACTTTATTCTCTCTATATTACTTTTTGTTTTTTATAGTAAATTAATTCACTTGATTTATCCCAGTTCCCATAAATGTTGGTGATTTCTTATTCTAGACCTTAAATTGCTGTTAAACCGCTGACAATTGATCACTGCCCAAACATGACAGTTTATCAGTCAAATATTGTAAAAAATATATTTATAAATTGCATTTTTCAAATTATTTGAAAATTTATCAACATTTCAAAAAAGACAATTTTATGAAATTTCCTGCCATCTTTGGAGTTATTTTTAAAAATATTTTTTTCGCATTTTTTTTTGATTTTTTAAACTTGTAATTGAGCGGTTTTTATGGGGACTTATGTCGACAGAAACCGATCGGTAAGATTATTTTTCAATAAATATTGTATTTATTAATTGATATAAAATTTATTGATTAATTGATATAGAATTTATTGATTAATTGATATAGAATTTATTGATTAATTGATATAGAATTTATTGATTAATTGATATAGAATTTATTGATTAATTGATATAGAATTTATTGATTAATTGATATAGAATTTATTGATTAATTGATATAGAATTTATTGATTAATTGATATAAAATTTATTGATTAATTGATATAAAATTTATTGATTAATTGATATAAAATTTATTGATTTATTGATATAGAATTTATTGATTAATTGATATAGAATTTATTGATTAATTGATATAGAATTTATTGATTAATTGATATAAAATTGACTTATTCTAGACCTTAAATTGCTGTTAAACCGCTGACAATTTATCACTGCCCAAACATGACAGTTTATCAGTCAAATATCGTAAAAAATATATTTATAAATTGCATTTTTCAAATTATTTGAAAATTTATCAACATTTCAAAAAAGCCAACTTTATGAAATTTCCTGCCAACTTTGGAGTTATTTTTAAAAATATTTTTTTCGCATTTTTTTTGATTTTTTAAACTTGTAATTGAGCGGTGGTTTTTATTGGGATTTGCAGGCGGGCCGAAAAAATGTTTTCGGTAATTGAAATATTAAATCTAGAAATAAAAGTTGAAAAAATTATAATTTGGATAAACAATTTATTATTTTAATTTTGTATAATATTGATAAAATAATAATCTAATAAATTGTTTAAATTTCCGCAAATTTCTAAACCAATAAGATCACCAGAAAATCATTCAGTAAGTTTTTTATTGAATAATCATACAATTAATTAATCAAAATCAAATTTTTTTTTAATTAATAATTCGTATTTTTTGTTGAATAATTTTTATAGAAAATGAGGGGACGAAACAATCAGCACTATAACAATTGTAATATTCACTGTAACAGTAACATAAGGGGAAATCCTTCATCTCTTACGTTTCCACAGGCATCACATATCATGCAGCCCCACAATCAACGTAAGTGAAATTCGGGTAACATTTGTATTGATTTCATTTAAATGAACAATAGATGCAAATTCCGCCATAAACACGGAAGCCCAGATCAGAAATGATGAAAGGTTTGCGAGATCATTGCAAACCATTTTGAATTCAAGGGAAAGCATGGCTGCCTATGCAAGACCTAGAGTAAATAGAATGGCAAGTCTTTATGGTAATTTAAACCTTCTCAATCCTTTTGATATAGGACTTTATCCCAGATCATAATCACATTATAGTAGCACCTCATAATCAAGTGCTTCCTCCTCCATCTAACGTAAGAAATGGCCTCGGTTTTATGCAACAAGTTGATGACGATATTATGCCCTCCGGTAATAACTGTCCGTCATTGAATTGCCTTAATAGGGCTTTTGCATGCCATCATTGCCATCACCAACGTCCAGATACAAGTAAATTTGATAGGTGACTTTTTTTATTACGTAAGAAATCAGGCTTCAGAACAAGAGCTGAACCCGAATTTGTGAACCACCCAAGCTCCATGAGAAACGTAATTTCAATTTGCAATGCTTCCTAATTTTTACAAATAATTCTAGACCCAACAAATGCCTGAAATGCATTCATTCGACAGAAACCCACTGGTAAGATTATTTTTCAATAAATATTGTATTTATTAATTATATTGATTAATTGACATAAAATTTATTGATTAATTGATATAAAGTTTATTGATTAATTGATATAAAATTTATTGATTAATTAATATAAAATTTATTGATTAATTGATATAGGATTTAATCTATAATTGAAACCTAAATAAAGATTTACAATAAATTTTAATGAAGAATTGTAATATTCTGTTGCAATTTGTGTTTTCAGTGGCATTTTATTTATTAAGAAAAATGTTTTGACTATGAACCAGTAAAGATATCGATGTATTTTGCATACCAAAATTCTTTTTAAACAGGCACACAACACTAGTATATGAAATAACTAACTCCAATCAAATCACAATCCGCTAATATATAGTTATTATTTAGTTATTAAATACAGGTAAGTCTTTTTTTTTGAGTATAAGCTCGGGCCGGATGGCCCTCTTGGCCCCGTGAATTAGGCCCCGTGAATTAGTCCCCGACTGGTCGTGTGCTAACAATCAATAATTAAAATATAAAATCAATAATTACCAATATTCATTAATAAATGATTAATAATAATTGATAAATCAATAAGCAATATTAATCATTAATAATCCATAATAATAGACAATAATAATATCAATACTGATTTACATTAGTCGAAAATAAATATGCAAATCAATAACGATCCTAAATAACTGGCCCCCGTGAAATAGGGCCCGACCGAAACGTCTAAAAATCTATCTACGAAAACAGACCTTTTGTAAAGCTAAAACTGTTATTAAATTGAAAAAAAATTTACACAAACTCTTCCTTTTAATTTCAGTCAACGTCCTATGCGGAATCGCTGCTCAGCCTCAGCGAGATATCCTCGAGTCCAGTTCCTGAAACACAATCTCCTGAACGAAGTCAAATTGAAAATGACGACGTAAAAAATTGGATTTATTTGTATTAAATTATGCCAAATTTAGACGAGAATCAGATGCACAGTTTGCCTAAACAGAAAGATAAATACCGCCTTGGGCTGTGGCCATACGTTATGTGACAGATGCGCAGCAAGGTTACGCAATTGTCACATTTGTCGGAAAAATATCTGCAGGAAATACCGAATTTATTTGTAAATAAATTTATGCGTTTCCACTTTAATTTCTCTTAACATTTACACTAGAACCTCTTTTTGTGCGATTTTGAAGTTATGCGGTTTTTTAATTCAACTTAAAAAAAATAATTACGTATAAACATGCATTATTTTCATATTTAAAACGTACAAAGATTAGATTTTAGCTTGTTCATTTGAAAATGACCTGTAAAAACATTCACAAACATGAGTCACACATGTGCGTAACAGGAGGGTGCAAGCGGTTTTGTTTTAAAAAACGGGCCATTGCTAATAGAATTCTTCAATTCGATATTGGACATCCATGTAAATTTTGTATTTATTTATTGGCAGTTTAGACAACAAATAGATCCACAGTTTGCCTCAACAGAAAGATAAATACCGCCTTTAACTGTGGCCATACGTTATGTGACAGATTCGCAGCAAGGTTACCGCACATCTGCCGGAAACGAATCCTCAGGAAATTCCGAATTTATTTGTAAATAAATTTATGCGTTTCTACTTTTATTTCTCTTAACATTTATTTGTAAATCGATCAATAATTTATTGATAGATAAAAGAAAGTGAAGATAATTTATATGGTGAAAAAATCTATAATTTTACGATCCACAGACGTTAAACACTCAAATCCATTGATTTTGCTGTTATATTTTGCTGCACGAAGAGGTAAATCTGTAAAGCCAGGCTTGTCACAAATGCTGACCTTGAAAGCGGAATTACCATATTCCATTCAATAACACACGCTCAAGTGATGAATCAGCACCGGAAGTAAGGTCAGTTACAGAAAAAATAAAGGCCCGTGCAAGGGCTGAGCCAAACTCACACCCTTCGCACATAATACGAGAAGAGCTTAGAGAAGTCATCGATACATACTAATTTTATGTGTAATTATGTGCAACGTCTACGTACCAATTTTACAGATAGGACTCGAGTGTTGTAAATATCTTAAATTTGATTTAAACGTAAATAAACAACATTTGATTTTGCGCAATAGTGACGTAATAGGATCTTTTAAAATAATTCGAAAAAGGTATTTGAATTTGTTACTGGGTTTGGGCTTGCTCTACTGCTTGGGTATCGAGGCCACATGAAGCTCTGGGCTTATGGCTATTGGTAATTGAAATGACAAGTGCAGAAAAACAAAAGTAAGCGTTGAGAGGGGGACAACATTGGCGTGTACGTAAAAATAATTATTATATTATATTTAGTGTGAAATGAAGGTCAGACTTGGTAAAAGGAGCAAAGGCAGAGGTCAGTTAGATTTGTATATTTGCCCGAAATTATTTAGCTAGACTCTATGACTGATAAATAATTTGTGTTTTGTAAAAAATAAATACAGTTTGTTATTTGCTGTGCTAAAAGAGCGCACCAAATCACATTCAAATTAAAATCCTAATCGAAATTTATTATTTTAAATGTTTGAATTAAATTTAATGCTTCTACAAGTTTGCTATTTTTATCATTTTTTCAACTTTTGCTAGATAACATTTTAACAAAAAAATTTAAAAAGATTATAATTTGATTAAGAAAATGAATTATTTATTTTTAGATTTTTCTTTTTATTGCTATTTTTTAAATAATTTTTTAATTTTCTTATGTTAAATCTCATATCTGATAGGAATTTTTCAGATTTTGTTTGATAAAATAAAAATTTTCTTTACCTATTGTATGATAACTGTAAATATTCGATATTCTAAATCAGTGGTCTTCAACCTTTCACAACCTTCGGAACCCTTCCTGCTAATAATATTTTCCAAGGAACCCTATTTCTGGAGACCCTTCATGAAGTTAAAAATGTTTGATTAAAAATTAAAATTCATTTATTAAAAATTAAAATACATTTATTAAATTTAGAATCTAAATTATATAATATGTTCAAGTTTGTATGACTGAAGATTATGTAATGTATGTCTGAATGTCAAAGTTGTTATTTATCTATCCATGTGGATATCTTGTTCAAGAAACATACAAATTAATATTTTCACATATTTTAGATAATAAATATTATGTGTCCAAAGTCTTTTAACACGAATTAAAATAAATCTTTATTATAAATTCTGTATTTTTAATTATTTTACAGGTTTACCAGACCAATAAAATGACCCAGCAAAATATATTAGTTTATTATCGATATCATAATTTTTTGTAATCGATTTTCACTTAGATAGCTAATTTACACACAAATAGTTCACCTAGTCAGCTGAACTTTGCTATTGTTTTGATTAAATTAATTTTAGGAATTTCTGATTTCAATTTTTGATCATCAAAGTAATTAAAACTATTTTATAATATTAAAAACAATAATAGTAGTAAAATATGAGTATAAAACGGTGATTCCTTGTTAGCAGCATAAATTAATATATCACATAAGTGAATAACAAAATAAGCCCTTGCTGCAAAGTTAAAATTCTCTTATTGAAAAAAGTTTCGATTAATAAATAATCCTTTTATCTGAAGTAGTAAAAATAATGATAATGATAATAATAATAATAATAATAATAAAAATAATAATAATAATAATAATAATAATAAAAAAAATAATAATAATAATAATAATAATAATAATAATAATAAAAATAATAATTATCATTAAAAAATTGTGTTCACCCAAGAAGCAATTGAGCTAATGATTATAATTAGATTTTTATTAAATGTCATTTCTAAAAATTTTCCCAGATATGGAAAATTGATTATTTTTGACATTTTATCGACATCTATTTATAATTTTCCAATAATTGTCTGCGATTTCTAGAGAATCGATATCAATTTTCTCCCAGGGGAAATTAAAATCTTTGCCTTTATCGGATTTCCTCCTCTCCAGCCTCGGGGATCCCCAGATTCAGGTAGGCAATGCGATAAATAATTTACCTAATATTTGGAATTAATTCACTTGTTGAATTGACAAAAATCTTTCCTGACTCAAATTTATCAATTAATTTCTTCATTTCTCCTTAAAAAATTTATTTCATAATTTTAGCTTCATGATTTTATTTTTCCTTAAAATTGCTGAAAATTTATTAAAATTAATTAAAAAATAAAAATAAATCAAAATTTCAAGATGCCAAAGAACTGAGTAAATAAATTTTAAAGTGTTTCAAACAAGAAAATCCGATAAATATACAAAATCGCATTTACATATTTCATCTAATGCTCACATTTGATAATTCACGGTCCGTAATGGAAAATCACATAAATAAAATAACATCATCTTTGTAACATGTAATTCTTAAACTCATAGATATTAGGGACCCCGTAAAAAATCACTAAGATTCTTTACAATTACAAAGGAACTTGGGGAGAAGTCGAAGAAAAATGTAAAAAACAGCACCCGAAGTAAATTACATCAAAGCTATTAATCAATGTGATGATGAACAAATCTTTAATCAAACAAGACAATTCTCCAAAATCAGGAAAACCTGTAATCTTTTTCACCAATAATCTTTTTTTTAATTTTCAATTCTTTAATATTCATTTCTTTTCAGACTATAAAAAATATTTTCATTCATATTTAACATGATATTGATTGGTGATCTGAAAATAAATGAAGATAAATTGACCAATAAGACGCGTCAAATTATTTTATGAGAAATCTTGGAAACTTTGGCTTCTTAAAAGGAAATTATAGATAAAAGTTTACGACTAAACACAGATTTAAGAATAAGGATATAGTAGTAAAGATATAATAGCGGTTAAAATCTTTGTAAACAGAACGGCTTAATGAGCAAATTTTTATTAAAGCTCAAATTGCATCACTAATTTGTATGTTTGTATGGTTTTGGATTTTAATAATTACACACTGTCATTATTTGTCTCATGGATTCACAAATGTAAAGACAAAAAATTAGGTAGTCGAAAGTAAAGAAAGTTATTGTTCGCATATTTTAGCCAAAGATAAATCTAATAATTAGTTTGAAATGGAAATGTTTACTGCCAAAAATATTTTAACATTTCTAGATTCAGCAATAAATTCAGTCAAAATATAGAAAAAATGTCAACCAATCAAATCAATAGCCATTAGAGTGACCTTGACATTTGATAATGTTTATTTCTAATTTAATAGTGTTTTATATTAATTGAATTAAGCTGATTTTATATTTCAATTAATAAATATTTAATACAAATTTTGATTATTTAAAATGAAAAGTGAATTTTTATAAAACTAATAGCTAAATGCGGCTATTTAGGCCTGTGATTAGGGCGGCCCTGAGTTGTGTTGATACACTCTATAAAAAACTTAATTATAGACATTTTTCGAGAAAAATGGCGGAAAAAAGATTTTATTTTGAGGATGTTCCTCTGAGTTTCACTAATTCTAAGTGCTCAGTAAAGGAAAGAGGGAAAAGGTGGCGCCAACACAAGGCCAGGAGCTCATGTCTACTTAATTACATTAATAGCTTTATTAATAGAAAATATTTTATTTTCTTTCAAGGTCATAAATATGTAAGACTGAAAACTGCGTAATGTATAGAAAGAAATAAAAATATTATAGAAAAAGGTGAACAGTTGATACGATAAGTATAATTTTGATATTGTAAAAGAAATTAAAAGAAACAAAAAAATATTTGGTACATCACAATTGAAAGAAATAGAAAATATCCAATTATAAATATAAATACAATTGTTTTAATAAGATCACGATAAAGATATATTTATAAGAAAATAAAAGATAAATTCATTCTAAAGTTAAGAATCACAAAAAAAACAAAGTTTGCCAATCAAATAAAAAAAAAAGAATGTTTACAATACACACCACATATACAATAATAATAATAATAATAATAATAATAATAATAATAATAATAATAATAATAATAATAATAATAATAATAATAATAGTAATTATAGTAATTATAATAATAATTAATAATAATACTAATAATAATAATAATAATACTAATAATAATAATAATAATAATAAAAATTGCTATCTATCTTCAGCAGTCATCAAACTAGAATTTCAAAAATTCTAATGCAAATATACATTAGATCGCTAAATAGTTGATCCGATCAAGCAGATTATAATTTCGCCATTACCAGGAGTCCTGAAGCAAGGATTAGTAAGAGATTTGACTTGAGACCTGGACTAATGTTGAATGAGGAATATACGATGCGCTTCACATAATCCCCATTCTCAGTAAGTTTGACCACCGGCCGGTAGTTGTCCACCATGTCTCCGGATTCGGGGAAATCGTATTTGAGAGTTCTCAGTTTCCTCAACTAGGAATGGCAGTTAATATATTAATAAATAATTATGAAATCCTTTTTAGGAAATTTAATAAAATGAATTTTCATATTTTTTAAATTTCATATTTCGATATATTTTATTTAAAATTTAAATTAAATTAAATAATTCATTATGAATAATAATCCAGACCTCCTAAAACACACGAAGAAAATTATTTTCATTTACCGTAACTTTTATTTAAAAATGTTAAATTCCATAAAATTCTTTTTTTTTCTAACAAATAAAATAAATTTGTGATTTGCATAATGTCACGCCTCAAAGAACAAAAAAATCTTTTTAAAAAATACGCGTCTGTTTTGACAGTTAGCAAATTTATCACCTAAATACACCAGGCGAAGCTGAGATAAATTCCGCTATAATGCAAGTTGAAACATAAATCAACTTATTGGAATTTATTTTTTGTGAAAATTTAATGGATTTCTGCCATTTCTGAAATGGCTGCAAAGCAAATTATTTTTTAAAGTTATAAGCTTAAAGTTATAAAGTTTTAAGAGTTGAATTATGATTTTACAAGGAAATTAAATCATTATTCAAACTTATAATTATAACTTTTGATCTACAAGCTCATGTATATTATTATTAATAATGGTTATGAATATTCAGGAAATGATTTATTTTACGATAACTTATTTTTCGGAAATTATTCAAAAAAAGTCAGTTAAATTATATTTGAAGTTATAAAAATTATTAATTGCATTAAATAATTATATTTTTTATACATCTTTCTAAAAAAATCTTCGAATATGTACACAAAATAATAATTGGGTTTATGATTATTTTTTAAAACTAACCAATATAATTTACAATTTATGCTTTTTTTCGGATTTCAGGTTTTGTTTTTTTTCGACAGAAATGGTTGAAATATTAAATTAATTTTAGTTATGAAGATACATCCTCATTTACTCGAAATTTTTTAGAAAAATCCTCAAAATTTAAATTAAAATTTTTTCCCGCCATTTTTCTTTTTAAAAATATCTCAAAAATGTCTATAATTAATTTATTATAGGGGTTTTTCAGCTTCTGATGGCTACATGTTACAAGTTTACATGCATGTTTTATTATGAGTTGTGTTAATGTGCATTGTTTTATTTCTCTATCACTTTTGTGTTTCTATAGTGTAGGGTTTGTCAGTGTGTTTATATGCTATAAATTTATTAATTTGTTTTATATTATAGGTGATTTGTCTCAACGTGGCTTAGTGTATGTAAAAATATAATTTTTGTATAAATTATTAGAAAGAAAATTAAATTTGTCATTTACTTGGTCTTTTCCAACTGACAGTTTTTCATTCAAAACTGTCCAAATCACATTTTCAACGCAATCTGGAGTCGTCAGGGAGCCTTCATATCGAAAATATTTTTCTAGATTTTTTGGGAGGAAACTCGTTAAATTTAATTCCGGTATACTGACGGATTTCAAAGGCCTAGGGGCTAACAGTTGACTTTTCAGGACTAAATCTATTGTACTATCATTGGAACCAATCTAAAATTAATAAAATAAATTTTGTCATTATTATTATTATTATTTTTATTTTTATAATATAAAATAAAAGGTTTTCTAAGCATTTACTAAGAATTTTTAATAATGAAAAATAAATAGTTAAAATTAAAATTAAAATTTTTCCATTAAAAATGCATCATATTGTTTAGGATTTGTTCAAAAAAAGTTTGCGTAAAGAATCGAAAATCAAATAAACAAATTTAATATATAAATTAATTAAATATTTCAATATTTTATTTTAAGATAATATCAATTCATTTTAAAATTGAAAAAATGTTTTTATTTTAATTTTTTTTTAAATAATATTTTTGAAACATTTTGTTGGATTTTTTCCAGTAATCTAAATGTAATTTTGTAAAACATAATTTTGACACTTCTTAATTCGAAATAAAAATGCTGTTTTGACAAACTTTATTATTCCAAATTGGTACAACAACAACGTGTTTATATACATCCAATTCCAATCAGATAAAACTTCTATAATACAAGTTGATGCGAAAATCCGATGTAATTGATTTTGTTTAGATCAACAATTAAAACAAACGAATTATTATTCATAAGTTGATTCATTTTTACAATGCATTTCCTTAGTATTAATATAAAAACGAATATAAAGGATTCATATAAAAGGCAACCTCGTAAAAGAAACCGATCACATGAAGACCACTTGGACCGCTAAGTGCATTTTGGTATGAATTGTATATGTTGCAATCATAGGACACCAAATGACCCTTTAAGGAAAAATATTGCATAATATTAAAAAAATTGTTATAATTTACTTCCAATGGATATTTTTTATTATTTACAGTGTGCTCGGATCCTTGCGAGTCATCTGATCCCCAATGCCAGTGAATTGTAAATGGTGTAAGGCATCCTTCATTTCCAAAGGAGATTCGCCATTTCTCGACCAAGTCCAACTTTACTGAACAAATCAATGAATTAATTTTCATTTCTTATAAAGGTAACTTACGAGCCAAGGGGTCCTTTACAACGGTTGATTGGTTATTAAGTGAGGATATATTTTCAAGTTTAATTGGACTGAGAGCTGGCCAATATTGGGTAGCTTCTGTCTGGATATCTATTGGTGACTGTCGTCTCCCACCACAAGAGCTAATATTAAATTCATTAATAATAATATTAATAAATAAATAATATCAATATGCAAAGAGATAACATCAGAGAGTGTTTGAAATATTAAACAATTAAACATTTAAAGCCCTTCTAAACACCATAAGGTTTTTAAAAGACCAAACTCTATAAGATATAAATGGAACTTCCAGGAAGTAGAGGACAAAGTCATTCCCCTGTTCATTCACACAAATATGAAGCCAGCAAAATTCGTCTAAACAGTCAAACAACTTTAAAATGCGACGTTACTCTAGAAAATATTTTTAACTTTTAAATTTAATTATCTTGTAGAGAAATAAATTCTGTCTATAAATTGTTACAGCGAAAAGATTTTCATCCCTCCTTCCAATTAAAACAAACACGTGAGAGTAGTGTAACATAAGCAGTAAGCTCTAGGATTAAAATCCCAGAGAATCAAAATAGGTTTGGTAACGAATAAAAATTTATAACAAAAAATTAAAACTAAAATTACATAATTTAAACAAATAATCAAAATGTAAATAAAAGTCGCTTCAATTAAACTAAAATTTTGAATTTTTAACTACCTCTACAAAAATCCTTTTAAAATTTTTAAGAGTTCGGGGAGGGAGGGAGGTCTGTCCAGAATTGTGATTTCTGGCATTTTAAGTCTGGGTGGGCAGACTGTTCATGTTTCACAGTAAATCTATAGGCAGAAAAAATTATTTCAAATAATAAAAATAATTTAGATTTTGGATTTGGTATAAAAAATAATAGAAATAAATTGAATAAATTATTTTTATTATTATTTTACATGACAACAAAAGGGCACTACAAAAAAATACTTATTTTTCGGTAATTATAATAAAGTAATAAATTGAAAAAAAATTTATTGTTTATTTTTCTGCAATGAATTACAGTAAGTAAAAATAAACATTCATATATAAAGAACATCCAGCATTGGTCGTAACCTGAAAAGAGTATGAAATATGACGTTTTGTTTAAATTAATAAAATTCAGAGATTTTAATGTAAATTATATTATTATTAATATTTATAAAAATAATAATAATAATAATAATAATAATAATAATAATAATAATAATAATAATAATAATAATAATAATAATAATAATAATAATAATAATAATAATAATAATAATAATAATAATAATTTACACAATAATTATGTGTTTTACAATACTCAATACAATTTCTAATGAAAACTAGTCCCGAGCTTATTTGTATTTCAACAATAGATCACTTGCAATTCGATCTCAGTCTAAAATCGAACAAAGCAATTTTGTGATTTCGAATAAAATGTTTGTTTGAAAAGAAATTTTTTTATTATAACAAGAAACATTTATGGAAATTCTCCTTTCTTTGAATTTCTTAAAATAATATTTTGCGCCAGGATCCCCAGAATGTCTCACCCGAATTTACAATTATATTTTCAAAATATATATGAAATTATGTTTTTTTATTTTTTTATTAATCGTGTTTATGATTGTCGGCATTTCTTTTATCTTCTTAATTATTTCTTTTTTTCTTCATTCTATATTTTGTTATCCAATTTGAGCAGTGTCTTGACAAAAATTCAACTTAATTGCAAAATATGAACCCCCCCTTCTCTATAACTAAGGAGAAACAGTCATAAAAGCCCCAAAAGCCACAAAGGGAAAGACTGTCGCAATAAATTAATTTCATATCAGTTTATTCCCCACATGTGGCTCATATGAAAATGTCTTTTCTTTTATGTAAATATATGATTTATCTTCATGAAAATCAGGATATCTTTTCTCTCTTTTAATTAATATTACTATTTCATGTAATTACATTTGTAAATTATTAAATAATTTTTTCAGAATTATTAACAAAATCGAGTTGAAAATCTACATAAAGTTATCTGTAAAATCTTTTATTTATTTCACCATTGATCTATGTTTTTATTTTAAAATCTTTTTATTTTTATTGGTTAATTGAATGAAAATCAATATTTTTATTTATTTAACTCAATACGCCGACAAAGCCCTTTTTTCAAAAAGTTTTTAATAAATATTAAAAAGTAATAATTTATAGTCTGAAAACAAATAAAAAATTGGATTCAATATGAATTAAATAGCTCCGGAACACGTTTTTGGGGGGGGTGGGACTTAATTATTTATGAACAATTATTTTACTGTTCTTGTATGACTTGAGTTCACTTTTTATATTTGGTGAATTGTAAATAATTGTTACCCAATGACTTGTCTAGTTATATGATGTATATTTTCTGAAAAAAATCTATTTGAAATATTTTCCTATTATTATATTTACTAATTTTATAAAAATATAACAAATATAAGATGAAAATATATGTAGATCGAATAGCGGAGGATGATAATTGGTTATGGCAATGATAATGACAATTCAATGATCTTATTCTGACGATAACCCCAATTTATGACAATCTAAGAGATTTTATGATAATTTCATTTATTTAGACAATCTGTGATTCATTTATGTTTATTTTATCATCTTGATCAATCTGTAATTGATTTTGACAATTTATGATAACATTTAATGCAAGCTTCAGAATATTATTGATAATGATATTAATGTAATTATTTTTTATATTTTAAGAATGAGAAAATGATAGTACAGATAAATTGAAAACAATAGATAATTTTAACCTCCAAGAAACCACATATAAAAAATAAATTATTAGATTTTCGCCATCTACGGAATAATTGATTAAAATAATTTTTTTTATTTTTATTGACGCAAAGCGTCAAGTTGTTAAAGTTGATTTCTCAGAATTGATTGGCACTTGATTGCCTAAAAAACAAAACCAATAGAAACAATAATAATAATAATTTAAAAAAAATAATAATAATTGACAAGAGGCGTCATTAATTGAGTGAAATACACTTTAAGTGTCAACAATAACAAAATCTTTTAGTATATAAACTGAGAGAAATCTCAGTTAAATCACCCGAAAATTGTAAACTCAGAAGAATTGCAAATTCAGTAGTTGATATTGCAACATTATTTCGAGCATACAAAAACTACATAGCTGAGCTCAGGCAACTGCAAATAGAGTAAGGATAGGAAACACAGTTATAAGATATACAAAATCCTTATTAAAAGTTGATGAAGGTAAACATTATTTTTGTTGTATAAGTGGTATATTTAAATAAAATTCTTTGAACCAGTGTTAATGTGTTCTTATTTATATAAGACATCGAGTTCAGATTCTGGGAACCTCAACATATATTGCGTTATAATTATACTAATATATACTACTTACATAAACAAGTAGTATATATTAATATAATTAATCTATGTGTTTAATTAAATGCATGCACGCATGGATAATCTGGGGTTATTCATTTTTTTACTATTTTAATATAATTTTATTCATTATCCAAAACTGTTAAATAGAAATAAATTCAACTTTAAATTATTTTTTTAAATAATACTTAGTTATAGTGTTGACGAATAATTTATCTAAATAATTTAATAATACAATAAATATTTTGCATAATATAAATTATAATAATAATTTAATAATAATATTCATTATAAAATATAAATATTTAGAAAAAATATAATACCTAACAATCACTATTTGGACGTGAGATATTATCATGTGTTAAGACCGAAAAATGAGTATCTATTACAAATAAGTGTGAAAAATAATATATATATTTTTTAAAAAAATACTTAAATTTGATAATTATTTTTCAAAATACAATTTTACTCAACTCAGCAAATTATATGAATGAAATAAATAAAATATAAATTTTTGTTTAAAAAAATATTTAAAAATTTTATTCATTTTCAGCAAATATTTGCAGACATTCAAAACCCATCAGATGTAGAAAGAGTACAAATACTTCCGAATCTTTGTAAAAAACAAATGATTCATAAATCTCTTATTTAGCAATTTAAACAAAATGCCACTGAATTTATAAATGCTAAAAATGACGATATGACATGACATTTGTTTCAGAATGCAGGAAATGTACATGATTTTATGCCAATGACACTCTGCAACTTTATAATTGACACGGAGATTTACTGAAAAATAATAAACAAATTTTCCTGTTTTCTAGTTTAGAATTCATACATTTTCTTGGATCGATAGATCAATAAACTGAATTCAACCACAAATAAAAATACTAAGAATTGAGTGTGTTTTATTTCAGATTAATTCCATTGGATACTTATTTGAAAACTATTAAAACATTTGGAAAATTCGGTGCCGTAAATTTGTGTTAGTTAACTAAAATTATGTTGATTTATACTCTGAAATGAAGATAAATAAAAAAATGATTATTGAGTAGGACATTATTTGAAAATTATTTAATAACACAGGGACGGATCCAGACAATCTAGTAAGAAATAAAGGTAAAAATAAAGGTAATGACGTATTTTTAAAATTAATGACGTATTTTTAAAATTAAAATTTTTAAAAAGTTGTGTATAAATAATTTGATAACAGTTTATTATAAAAAATATTATAGATTGTTCCTATAATCAATTAAAATTATTAATATTTTTCAAGACGCTTTGAAGAGAACAAATCCTTTTCGGTCACAGAGTAGTTTGGATTCCATTTTTGTGGCAACGAAGAAAGAAATGCCGGCTGAAACACCTACAACTAATCACACTGCTACTACTGAGGTTACTATTGTCAACATCTACAAGTAATAGTATTGCTACTCAACATGTTGAACAGGAGAAAACAGAACCACGTGACAGACACACAGACAGCGAAAACCATAACAGGAATGACAGCTCAATAGACATAATTGTGCCTTTTTACTTTAATTACATGACAAATAAATACAATTTTTTTCAAGGAGATATTTTTTGGTTCTTTGCCTTGCCTGTTAAATTATACAAATCCCTAAATAAGTCTGTAATATGGAAAGTACACGAACATGACGTGAAAGCTGTAGGATATCAGGATACGCAAGGAAATTAATGCTCTTGTTCTAAACTTTTAATAAAGAATTCCAACGTAATTAGATCCAATCCAGGCCGGCCTTGGACAGTCGAATTTGACAAAATTATCATTTTACAGTGAATTAAACGTAGTAATGATGTAAATTTTATGCATTTTTCATGCAATGAGTTCTATCGGTCATCCGTGACTCTTAATTAGGTAATGAACAACAATTTCAGACCAAAGCGAGTCGGAAAATTCATAACAACTCAGTTGTTTAAATGAAGTAAATTATTCCGCATTAAGTATCAGATATCGCTTATTGTATAGCTGAAAGAATGGGAAACATTGCCATGGATTGGAGGTCACCGTAATAAGGGGCCCATTGGGACCTCCAGAATAATGATAATTACTTTTATATAATAAACATAATTGAATCTGCTGATATAAATTTTCCTAAATGCAATAAAGCATCCCAAGAGGGGACAGTGTAGGCCATCTAGAGGGTACCCCAAATAAAAATAAAAAAATAATCTAAAATAAGGTTTGTAATTATTTGTTATTAATTGCCTTAAATAATACAAAACTGTTTTAACCAGATTATAGTACACCAGTTGTCATAAATTATGCGCCTTACCGACATATATTACGAGCAGTTGAATCATTTAACTGTTAATTTTCATTAAAATTATATTTTTTATATAATTTTATATAAATATTTAAAAATTTTAATTTTAATAATTATATTTTTTAAAAGTTTTTTTAAATACTTAAAAATTTTAATTTTAATAATATTTTTAATGAAACTAAGCTATTTTATTTATTATACATTTTAGGGTAAAATTAATTAAATTTTCATTTAAATACAGAGCAGAAAAAGCCCATATTAAACCTCCGTTCACTACTAATTTATGTGATTGCCGCAATTTTCTCCCGTTCCGTGAGTTTGATCAATCGGTTTTCTCATTTTCTGAAAACATCACAAAATATAACTTATTCATTTGCAGTATCACAAAAATGATGCATTTTTGAACTTCCTGCTATCAGATTCAACGGCCGGACAAATTTATTTTACAAAACTTCATTGCCATAAAAATCGAACTAACACTAATTACATTATAGATGGCACAGTGTTAAGTTTGATATTTCAATTATAAATTGCACCTCCGATTTGCACCTCTAAGCTTCTCTCCGAATCACCGAGAGCTGGAATATGATAAAGTTGTTGAAATATTCTCAAATCGTAAATTTTTATAATTAAAAACGTCTGCACATGACTTTTGTCACTTTGTGTGTATTTTTATGGGGTTGTTGTGTGTAATGTGTGTGTGTGTATTTTGTTTTTCTCACTAGAATTAGTTTTCTGCTTTACTAAAGTATACATCCATGCTTACTGTCCTCATTACACGTAGGGGTGCATACGATTGTTATATATACATTAATTATATATATATTATATCAAGAATTATTTTAAAGCCTGGCGGCCATAATTTATGAGCTGTATAAATTCAAATATACGCGTTGTGTGCCAGTTTAGGCCACTATTCGAGAATCACTATTTCACCTTCAACGTTTGTAAAACAATTAAAGCTCAGTAAACGATAGGTTATGTCATAGTCGACTCAAAGGCCTAACAAGGTGCATTATTTGTTGCAATATCTGGCGGTAAACTGGAACTTTATGTCATACATCTTTGTCAACAATGAATTCCTTTCTTAACAACTGGCCAGCTCAGAGAACCGAATAAGCCGTAATTGTAAGCCTATGGCATTTGCTCAAAGATCTGTGGAAATTTGCAAAGGAATATTTTTACTTGAATCAAAATAATGACATCAGTGTTTTGTTGGTTGCATAACTGGAGTATATTATTATTATTATTATTATTATTATTATTATTATTATTATTATTATAATTATTATTATTATTATTATTATTATTATCATTATTATTATCATTATTATTATTATTATTATTATTATTTATTATTATTATTTATTATTATTATTATTTATTATTATTATTATCATTATTATCATTATCATTATTATTATTATTATTATTATTATTATTATTATTATTTAGTATTATTATTATTTATTATTATTATTATCATTATTATTATTATTATTATTTATTATTATTATTATTATTATCATTATTATTATTATTATTATTATTTATTATTAATATTATTATTATTACTATTATTATTATTATTACTGAAATTTATCAAAAAATCAGATTCGTGTACTTACGAGCCTTTGATGGTTTTCCATTGAGAAGGATCTTTGAATGATTTCCCGGTCTTGTAGCCCCATTCATTTGGATCTGTATAAGTCAAATATCAATGTCCTGAAAGGATCTTTCAAACCTGCTTCCCTCGACCGGTCAAAAGCGAAGATCAGTAATCCAAAAACCAATTCAAATATTCTAGCAAAGTTTTTCATTTTTGATGAATCGTTTAAACAAACCGATTATTTATATAAATTAATGAAACTGATGCAATTGGCCAGCTTGACATCCAGTTATTTGATATGTAAAATTTGTAGATTTCTTTCTGAATTTTGTTTGCCTTTGAAATTTGTTTCTTTAATAAATTAATAATTTCTCAATATTTAGAAAATTAATTAAAATTAAAAAAAAATATTTTTCACAAACTTTTATTGATTTTATTTTAATAAATCTTATTTTGACAATTTTAACCAATCAAAATTAATTATTTTCTTCAATGCTTATAAGTCATTCAAATCCTTTTTGATGTTGTTTATTTTATTTTCCACTGCATTTAATTCTATTAATTATAGTTCTTTTTTATCTTCTCATTCACTACTAAAACTGTATGTAAACATTTTGTTATTAGTTAATAACATAAGCAATCTGCTTGCCGGACTCTTATATAAATGTTATTCAGTAAGTCGTTTGAAAATTAAAACAATCCAATTTTGAAATGAATAACTAAACAAATAAAAACGGAATCATTTTAAATGAAGCACCACATGCACTAGATCAACATTCTAATTTTAAAACACATTTAAAACACAAGTATTCTCATAATTCTCCACAAACACAAAACTTGTACACTTGTTACTGTGCTCAGTCATACACCAAGCGAAGTTGAGATAAATTCCGCTATAATGCAAGTTGAAACATAAATCAACTTATTGGAATTTATTTTTTGAGAAAATTTAATGGATTTCAGCCATTTCTGAAATGGCTGCAAAGTAAATTATTTTTTAAAGTTATAAGCTTAAAGTTATAAAGTTTTAAGAGTTGAATTATGATTTTACAAGGAAATTAAATCATTATTCAAAAACTTATAATTATAACTTTTGATCTACAAGCTCATGTATATTATTATTAATAATGATTATTAATAATGATTATGAATATTCAGGAAATGATTTATTTTATGATAACTTATTTTTCGGAAATTATTCAAAAAAAGTCAGTTAAATTATTTTTGAAGTTATAAAAATTATTAATTGCATTAAATAATTATATTTTTTATACATCTTTTGAAAAAAATATCCGAATATGTACACAAAATAATAATTGGGTTTATGATTATTTTTTAAAACTTATTAATATAATTTACAATTTATGCTTTTTTCGGATTTCAGGTTTTGTTTTTTTTCGACAGAAATGTCTGAAATATTAAATTAATTTTAGTTTTAATGGTAAATCGTATGAAGATACATCCTCATTTACTCGAAATTTCCTAGCAAAATCATCAAAATTTAAATTAAAACTTTTTCCACCATTTTTCTTTCTAAAAATATCTCAAAATGTCTAAATTAACTTATTATATAGGTTTTTTCAACTTCGGTTGGATACATGTTAAAAATTTACATGCATATTTTATTGTGGGTTGCGTTAATGTGTATTATTTTATTTCTCTATCACTTTTTGTGTTTCTATAGTGTAGGGTTTGTCTCAGTGACTATTTTACAAACAACCTCAAAGTAAGTTGGTGTGTTTATATGCTATAAATATATTGATTTTCTTTTTATATTCTACGTGATTTGTCTCAGCATAGCTTGGTGTATTAATCAATTCTCTCAGTCAACAGAGATGACGAGCAGTCATTCATATGGTGATCTGGCATTGCATCACTGACATTGAAATTTATAAACAAAATCCAAACATGATTTAAGCCGAATTTGAAATTCACTAATAAACACAATGCACAAACACAACAGCAAACGCAATATCCTTTTACTGGTACTTTCAAGTTTGATAATTCACACTAAAAGTTTTATAAACTCTTTATTATTAATTTTAGACAATAATATCTTTAGAAATAAATATATCCATAAATGTGTTTTGTTTACATGCAGAAATCCTGGGAAGATGCCCGCCGATATAAATTTCCTAACATCATAATTGATGTCAAAACACACACACACATATATATACATCAAATGACAAATAAAAAAGAGTGTAATAATCTACAATTGATGTGAAAATTTAACAGAATCAATAGAGAAATACAAACATTTACATTGTTGTCAATAATCAGTTACCACTTAAGAACACTGCTAAGGTTCACAAGGTCTGAAATGCTTGACCATACTGATATCAATGCAAAACGGCCAAGTGCACATTTTTAGCAATTTTGGCTACGCTTGTCTGTCATTACTAGTTGTTGTGCATTTTTCAGAAAAGTGCCGTTCGTATTGTATTTATTTGCGATGGAGCCTTAGAAAACCTTTGGCCCTTCTATGAAAGTCTCTGCGTTATTGGATTCAATTTGTTTGAGCAAACATAATTTTGTTGTGATAATAATTTGTTTGAGTTTTTTTTATTAATAAATAATGGAAATTCTATTATCTTTCAATTCGAATTCACTAGAATATATTTTTTCTCATTAAAACAAATTAATACAGCTTTCTTCAGAATAGATGAGAATTTAATATATAATCTAAATTTATATGTTGAGGAAAGTTTTGAGAGAGTCATAATGAAGTTTACTAAGGAATATATATATATATATATATATATATATATATATATATATATATATATATAAATAAATAATAATAATAATTATTATAAATAATAATAATAATAATAATAATAATAATAATAATAATAATAATAATAATAACAATAATAATTATAATTAAAATTAAAATAATAATAATAAATAATAATAATAATAATAATAATAATAATAATAATAATAATTATAATAATAATAATAATAATAATAATAATAATAATTATAATAATTATAATAATTATATATATATATATATATATGTATATATATACTTAACGCAGGATTTGTGGCAAAAAAAAAATTCATTCGTTTTCGAATATCTCTATTTTTGGGGTAACGTTTTGTTTAAATTGGTTCAAATATATTTTAAACCGAGTTTGGGATGCCAGAAGAATAAAAAATATAATAATTAACTGGAATTGGCGTTCAACCGACCAAGAGCTCCCCAATCCGTGCTGATCTGGGTTATGGAGTTGATATTATTTTACTTTTCGTTCTTTTTCCGTTGTAATTTTATCGTGTCAATGTTCATTAAACTTTAACAAAAGCGGTAATCATAACCATTGAAACTGTAAGCAAACATGAAAATCAGCAAGCTAAACAGTAGAATAATCCTAAAGAGGTTAGGGGTGAGGTTGTGAGTGTTTGTAGGATTGCGTGCGTTGCTTGCTTGCCAACCAAATATAAACCGTTTTTGTAAATAAAATATTTATTATAATAAATCTGATGCCGTCCGAAATTTAATAAGATTGATATCGAATCAGAGAATGTTATGATCATATTTCTAGACATTGGCTATGAATAATTGTGAATTTGGCGGCGATCTGGGTAAAGGGTGAATAAAGGATTTTACAATGTGGATGGACATTTGGATTCTCAATGAAACTCACCAGTATTTCCTAGTCTTGAGGATGAGCGGCAAGAAAGCAGCATTCTTCTATCTGAAATGTTCAAAGGCTTTCAGAAATTTTGTTTAATCTTTATTAATAAAAACAATTTATTCTTCTAAAGAGCTTTTAGCATCTTATTGAACAAGGAGAATTATTTATCACAATGAAATGAAACATAAACCTTCCATTCGATTTCATATCGGGTTCGATTGACCAGCATTCGTTGACGTTTGGGAAAACCCCATATAGTTCCGCGTCATATAGTTCCACGCGCGATGGAATATATCACGGGTCCAGCCTTGTCAGACATTTGAAAACCCTTTCAACTATGAAATTACTTACCGGTAGTTAATTTTAAAAGTTTTACTTTCTCAGAAGTTATAAAGAACTCAAAGATTCCACGGAATACAAGTTGGTGAACCCTGAATTCAATTTATCCAAGAATACAGATTCCAGCATCTTGCCGCCCGGACCCCTGTAATGCAAATCAAAGTTAATGTCAACCCCAAGTCCCTAAAGGAAATTATTTCCCAGTTAGTCAATTGATGATTGACCCCTCCTTCCTCCCCCCGACTTTAGGGCCTTCTTAATTGCCTTTCACTTTATTTGCAATATATTTTCTTCCTGTTGTTTCTTTCTTTCTTTATTTTATTATGTTTTTTTAATATTTTTCTAAACCTTTTGTGAATCCGGAAATCATTCATTATCAGAGTTGATATCAAAATATTTTTTAAGGTTTTGAAACTTGGTTTGCATCCTTCTGTCCATTTAGGCTTATCTTTATTTGACACTCACAAATTTTCTCGTGCTCTTGCCTATTTCGCTTCATTTCTGACAAACTTCCGATAGCAATCTGTCAATCCTATACAAACTTCTCTGTCGTTTGGTGCATTTCGGCCACAGCAGACCGAGAGCGACTGGATTTCTATTTTGTTTTACTTTTCGCATGAAACTCATTCTCTTTGTTTTTATAAATATTTTGTTTTACTATATTAAGCACTAAAATATTTTTTAAAGTTTTTTTTTAATTTTTAAAAAATATTTTTAAAATATTTTTTTAATTTTAAAATTGACAATTCAATTTTTATTAAATTAATTATTTCGGATAAATCAAATAAAAATAAATAAAACAAAGCTTGACATCAAATGAGCACGAGCTAGGCTAAATGTACATGACATGAAACTGTTTTGACATTCAGGAATGAAAGAACAATGTAAATGTGGATGAAATTGAAGAGCGTCCTTCGGATCTGAGGCTGGAATGGCTGTCAAGGCTTCTTGCAAAAGCAAACGGATAAAATTATGATAAGCGCAACAAACGAAACGCAGCTTATAATGACAGAAAGTATACGACCTCCGTCCCAAAATTCTTTTACAAAAGAAATCTGATCTGAAAATATAAATATTATAAACATTATAATATAAAATATTAAACGGACCTAGCCTCCTAAAAAAGTCTTCCATATTTATCCTTGTTATTGATGGACACGAGGAAACATTTCTTTGTAAAAGATTGTATGAGTTACCATTAACATACTGCCAGGGAGTGAGAGTTTTGCAACCTTCACAACTCGGATAGCTACAGTTACCAAGATACTTCGTGTATAATTTAGAGGATTCGAAGAGATAATTATATTTAGAGCATCCATAATTCGAACAGGCTATGTCTGTCACGTTCAATGGAGATGAACTAGGAAATATCTCCGTAAAATTTCTTATAGAATCCGTTGAACATGAGTTAGTAGACCTATATAAAAAATACGTTCCTGAAGCCTTTCCCAACATCCAGTTTCCTTTGTATGAGCAATTGTTGCAGTTGACTGAGGGACAGACCGATTCTCCGGCAACATTAACATAATAATGATAACTCTGGTCATCATAATAGAGCCGATATCTCACATTATTACACGTTCTGTTGGCACATGTTATGTCATTTCTCTCATTTATGAACGAACAGCCAAGCGCATTGCGTAACAGAAGCAGAAATATAACCAGAAACGCCATGAGAAATGAAAACTTTATTTCTATAAGTTCAAAACATAAAATGATCGGTTCACTACGCAATAGTCCTGATCGGAATACGATTGGACTACATAAGGATGTTGTGAACCAGTAACGTCACGGTCCATTGATTACCTTTGATTCAATGACCAATTGGAATAGCTAGCACAGTTGACAATATTTGTCAATTTGAATTGAAAATGCGCTTTGGATCAGTAGTGACGTCATTGTATTGGTGATCTCATAATGTTGAATTCAAAGGCCATTTGCTTAGAGAGACCAAAAGTATCAGAATTTTTTCAGTGAGCAAAAGTTGTTAACATATTGAGCACAGTCAGTTGAGATATACTTTTTAAATCATTTTACACATAAACAACCATTGATGCGGACTCTGCATTGCAGAGCATCCTGAAACGGTTGTTTGATTCTATGAGAAGGTTTGGAGTACAAATCGAGCCATTCATGGAGCACATGAAATTTTGACCTTATTTAAAGTAGCCAATCATGTTTTAGTGTAATCATGTACAGACAATATTTAATTCTCTACAAGATGGCTTGATCTTATATTTAAAATAGTGCGTTGTGTGTAATACAAACGTGTTTTTTGCACTTTTTTTCACTTTATACTTAGTTTAAATACTTTTATAGCGTTTTCACTGAATAAAATCTATATTAAAATTAATTTCTCAATTACACAAATGTAATATTATGAATTTCGCATTTTCGCCAACACAAAATGGTTTAATTGAGTTTTCACTGTAACAATGTATCGACAAAATTTAATTGGTCGACGTCGATGACAAATCTGTCGGAATTCAATTTCCAACTGAAATACCAAAGCGGTGAAGAACATGTAAATGAACATAGATTATCAGGGATTGGGGGTCTGATTGTGTACACAGTGTCGGATATAACATGTACAACATTTACAATAAATATCAAACCTAAATTATATTGGTTTAAATTTTGCATTTTTTGCCAAAGCAAAATAATTTAATTGAGTTTTTACTGTAACAATGTATAGACAGAATTTAATTCTCTGCAATATTTTCTGTGTCCCATATAGTTTTAGTCGATTTTACTGAAATAGCTCATTTTATTTAACTAATCTGCAATTTTCTATTTGCTTTGTTGAAATTCACTGAAATTTTTCATTACATTGTTGAAATAATTTATTAAATAACAGTAATTTTTTGATGCAATTTTATTAATGTACAGTAATCATTCGGCCTGCGCGGTTTCGCAGCGGCGCGATTTTGTCTTTGACACCAAAATTTCGCACTGCGCGGAAATATTTCCCACTTTTTCTTTTTGATGTTATTTTTTGCGGAAAATATTATTCTTTTTTTCGCAGAAGATACACATTTTAGGGAATCCCCTTAATATGTTGTATATGACTTCTGTATAAGATGTACACATTATTCGCGCTTTGTTTTCGAAAGTCTTTCGAAAAGTTGTGAAGAAGCGATTCAGTTAAACCCTGATTTAGAGCCGGACTTAATATTTCAGAGACGTGTGAACGAAGTTTTAATGTCTTACAAGGAAATTTATTATTCAAGAGACAAACATCAATCATTACTAACAAGTTTTTTTAAAAAACCCGCAACAGAATTAACAAATATACCAGGAACCAACAGTGAAGATGAAATAATTTAAAGAGTTTTTGGTTTTGTTTAAATTCAAATGAATTTTTTAATGTTTTGTTTTAATTTAAGCAGTCAGAAATAAAAGACTTTATTTATTTGTATTTATTTGCAAGTATTTACTTAAAATTAATTTTATTTTTTTGAGATATTTAAGATTTGGAACGTATTCCCCAAATTCAATGCCAAAGTTGGTTCGCAATGCACGGTTTCGGTGTGCGCGCTTCATTTTTGGAACGTAAATACCGCGCACAGCGAGGGATTACTATATTTATTAATTCGCTTAAATATTTTATTACTCATATGTGCAATATCAGCGCAATATCAATGCATGATTTTAATTGGTTGATGTGGATGACAAATCTGTCGGAATTCAATTTCCAACTAAAATACCGGAACTGTGAAGAACATGTAAATGTAGATAGATTATCAGGAATTTGGGGTCTGATTGTGTGCATAGTGTCAGAAATATAAACAAGAAATAACAAAGCTAAATTATAAAGGCTTAATTCAATTTTATGTTAAAACATTCTTTGAAAACAAAACACTATTGAAAAAATGCACTAAAAAACTCTTGAAAATAAAAGTACTCCTTGACGATAGTCGGAAATATTATGTTAAAAAATGGATAAACAAAATCTTTTTAAGAAGATTTTGTAATATATAAATACCCTCAGTAGATTTTCAACATTTCACAATCGGTCAACATGAATTACTATTAATTAATTAATTAAAATTATTAAATTGATTTATTTAAAATTTCATTTCACAGTAAACATTCAAGTACAATATGTTGGAAACAAAAATCTAAATGACAAATTATAAAAACTGAGAACAAACAGTAGAAAGGTTTTGTAAAAGGAGCTATCAGAATTTATTTGCAATTGCGATAAAGGGCGGCTGCGGTGAAAAGAGCGGCCTGAATTTCTGCCTTGAATTAAATTCAGTATAAATCCAACTTACCGTTTCAGAAAGTTTATGGAAATCCATGTAATTTAATTAATAAATTTTAAAATAAACTCAAGTTTTCTTACCGAACCGAAATCATCGTCACAAGTCTCATATCAAAGAAAAGAAAGGTAAAAAACTACTCAATTGGTAAAAACCGTCATATGATTGGATTATATTGCAGTTATGCTTTTGTTTATAATCTATTGACGTTGTTGGGTTCAATGTCTATTTGCTATATCAATAAATCTATATTTTGTCGGGAGTTCGTCAAATCGATATCCAGAAGCACGAGTGAAGCCAGAGGAAAAATCAGTAAAGAATTAATTTGTCAATTTCAATAAAATTTCAAAAATAATAAATATTACAAAACGCCAATCAAGCATAATTTATTTTGCAATATATTTCGACAGATTCGCCATCCTCACAAGTAGAATTGAAATAATATGAATATTCCATTTAAATTGCTTATTCAAACAAACTTATTCACTAACTTTTTATAACATATATTTTATTAAAAAATTTTTGCTACATAACATTATTTTACACGTAATATCTTTCAATTTAACCCTTTTAAACAATAATACAAAAACAAAATTATGTTCTGAAATATTTATCAACTCCATCAGTATACAGTGATAAAAGACTTGACAACAGAAATGACGAGTAGTAACTCCATTGTATGTCACATTGCACCCGGGCATGTAGATTCATAACCAACATCTAAACACAATCTAAGCTAAGACAATATTATAATGCAGAATACAATTCCACAAACTAACCTCAATGTTTATTTGACACAAAGCCAAATTCAATCATGTAGAGTTTTCATACACAATATAATAAAGGTTTTACAAAGTGTTGGCTTATTTACCCACTAATTGGAACTTGGACTGGATTGAAACCACCCGTGGACATTTCGGTTTTTCTAACAGATGTCAAACTAATAAGAAGGCGGGAGTTATGTCATTCAATAAATCAGCCAAATGCCAACTTTGTAAAGGTTCATTTATTAAATAGTCAACATTATGAAATCACCAATGCAATGGCGTCACTACTGATCCAAAGCGCATTTTCAATTCAAATTGACAAATATTGTCAACTGTGCTAGCTATTCCAATTGGTCATTGAATCAAAGGTAATCAATGGACCGTGACGTTACTGGTTCACAACATCCTTATGTAGTCCAATCGTATTACGATCAGGACTATTGCCTAGTGAACCAATCATTTTATGTTTTGAACTTATAGAAATAAAGTTTTCATTTCTTATGGCGTTTCTGGTTATATTTCTGCTTCTGTCACGCAATGCGCTTGGCTATTCGATGATAAATGAGAGAAATGACATAACATGTGCCAACGGAGTGTGTTATAATGTGGCATATCAGCTTTATTATGATGGCGGGAGTTATAAAGTAAATGTTGCCACGAAATCGGTCTGTCCCCCAGTCAACTGCAACAATTGCTCATACAAAGGAAACTGGATGTTGGAAAAGGCTTCAGGAACGTATTTTTTATCAAGGTCTACTAGCTCATGTTCAACAGATTCTACAAGAAATTTTACGGAGATATTTCCTAGTTCACCTCCATTGAACGTGACAGACATAGCCTGTTCGATGTATGGATGCTCTAAATATAATTATCTCGTCCAATATCCTTACTTGTACACGAAGTATCTTGGTAGCTGTAGCTATCCGAGTTGTGGAGGTTGCAAAACTTGCACCTATTGGCAGTATGTTAGTGGTAAATCATACAATTCCTTGATGAGAGATGTTTCCTCGTGTCCACCAATAACAAGGATAAATATGGAAGACTTTTTTATGATGCCAGGTCCGTTTATTATATTATAATGTTTATAATATTTATATTTTCAGGTCCGATTCCGAATAATAATAATAATAATAATAATAATAATAATAATAATAATAATAATAATAATAATAATAATAATAATACTATTAATATTGTTGATGAAAACTATTTTCCTATCCCTCAACCGTTTTGGCACGGAGTTCGGGTACTTGCTGTCATTATAAGCTGCGTTGCGTTTGTTGCGCTTATCATAACCTTATCCGTTTGCTTTTGCAAGAAGCCTTGACTGCCATTCCAGCCTCAGATCCGAAGGACGCTCTTCAATTTCATCCACATTTACATTGTTCTTTCATTCCTGAATGTCGAGCGAGTTTCGTGACTTTCAGATGTCGCGCTTTATTTTATATTTTATATTTGTTTATTACGAAAATATAAATTTAATGAAAATTTAATAATTATTTGATGTCATTTTTCTAACTCTAACAAAGCAGCAAAAAAGTTCCACTTTCTAATTTTAACCCTTTCGCATCGACCTTTCTCTCGTCAAAATTTAACATTTTCAAGTAAATTTTTTATTAATGGAACTAAAAATGGTTTGCTTTCAAAATTGTAAAACTTTTCATTTTTACTGTTAAAACCCGACAGTACGAGTGGGACATTTAGTACTAGGTTTATTATGGGGTTGCAACGTTTGGCCACAAATATGGCTTATTGGGTGTGAAAGGTTAAGGGCGGTGGGGTGGGGGGGGGGTGAAATCCCGATCCTATATCATTTCTGCGATTAATCTTTGCCTTAAGGGCTAGTTAAATCATTTTACATAGTCATTATAAATGAAATTGATGTTTAGGCGTCCCCACTTTGTTCAAAGTTTCGTGCATGTGTGACTGATGTCATATTACAAAGCGAGATCGTTATTTTCACCATTATCTGTTTGTTACTTGTACAAAATTAAAGTTAAGTACATAAAAGCAGTTGCTTTATTTACTTGGATAACGCATAAAGGAAATGTAAGACAGAAAGTGCATTCGTTGATGGTGAAGGGGAGTCACATCTCTGACTTACACACACACATACGTTTGAGGCAGCGTTACCTTTTCTCTTGTAGATTATTACTCATGGTGAATACTTCAAATGGATCCACAAAATCAGACACAAGGAATTATGTTTTGGGTCAGCCAAACAAACTACCAGATGCTCAACTTGCAACAAAAGGAGAAGTTTTTAAAGGTTTCTTATGGCATAGACCCGCAAAAAAAACAACTACTAGTGAAATTGTCAAAGTAGTTGTCAGCGACGTTTTGTCTATTTGGGAAAAAGCAATTATGCCTACAATTAATTATGAAAACATTCTTCAAACTAAAGAAAGGTTGATTTTAAAGGGAATGGAATTACAGAATGACTCACTTGCGATGAGAAAAACGAAAAGAAAAAATAAATATTTTCCTGTCAGAATAGCATAGGACATGTGACAAAGTTTTAGTTTTCTGTTGCTATAAATTCTCTAATTTTTTTACAACTGTAGAAAGTTTATTTGCATTATTTTTTCCTCGCCCATTAAATTCAATTGAGCATTATCAGTCATACTCATTGCAATTATTTAATTACTAATAAATCTATAAGTATAATAGTTTTCATTGAAGTCTTTTATTGTCTGGTGATGACAGGCGCGCTCAAAATCTATTGCAAAAATATATATTTGAAAATGGTGTTCTTTTAATTATGTTATTATTGGCTGAATTTTAATGAATTTTATAAACTAAATCTTTCTTAATTTTTACTTTGATTCCACTCGCGTCCTTCGGTATCAATTTAACGAGCTCCCAACAATATGTAAATGTATTGATACCAAACATACAACTCAACAGTATCACAATTGGTCATATATTTTAGCTGTACTTCTCCAAGACGGTATTTATCAATGGAATAGTTTTCACTTTTCAATTCTTTTATAATATTATCATTATTGTTTTTATATTTCATTATATTCCAATAAAATTGTACTTATAAAAGTTTGGTGAACCTTGGGACTGTCCACGTGTCCATTAGAACCGACAGAAGGTCACAAATCATTTACAAAAACTCAAAGGTGTATCATATCTGATTCACTGAAAATATATTTAATTTAGCCTTCTTAATTGTACTTAATAATTACATTATATATAATTTTTATTATTGTCTATTTTTATTGTTTATTTCCCTGTGGTAAAAATAGGTCGAAAAATGTATTTTAGTCATCTCAATTTCTATTTGATAAAGTCTGTTCCGAAATTTTGTCGTTAAATATAATTTATTAATCGATTGTTATCTAATAAAACATATAATTAAAATTGATCTAAAATTAATTTAATTATTTTACGGATATTATAATTAAATTTTTATAATTTAAATATGTAAAGAGATTCATAAGTTTCTGTTCTCGTAATGAATAACACAAATTGGCTCATTTAAACAAATTTGTCACAGAAATTAGTTTTCTTACATAAATTCGATATTTTAAAATAATGTTTAAATAAAAAAATTATTTTGAAAATTAATAAAATTAATTAAAATTGTGTTGGTTTATATTATTAATATGGAAATATAATTTGTACAATTTTTGTTTGAATAAAACAAAGTTCCAATATAAACATGTTACATTAATCTGTATTTTATTTATAAGTTTCTTCGATAGCCCCCCCCCCCAAAGTTAACTAAACTCAACTAAGGGATTGATATATTGTAATTATTCATTAGAGTTTGCCAGAAAACAAATTCCTAAATAAACATGCAAAAATTTCAATGAAAAATATTAATTCTTTATTTCTTTATTTTTTATTTTTTTATTAAAATTAATTTAATTAAAGTTTTTTCATTAACTATTTGTTTTATTCTGATATTGCTTAGGCATTTTCTGTTTGTAGTATCTTATTGTAAATTCATTTTTTTATCAAGAACGACTTAATACTTCAGTTTAATTTCAATTATAATAATAATATAACTATTTCATGATAACCTAGTTTTTTGGAGACCACTGTCAAATTTACATCTATTATTCGATTTAATTTCCAGCTATTTCCTAATTCGGTTCGTTCAATAATCTTTTCATTTAATTTCTTTATTCCATCATCAAGAGTAGCACGATTCATATATATATATATATATGATAAACATGATAATTTTAATAATAATAATAATAATAAAAATATAAATAACATTAATAAATAAAAAATAATAATAATAATAAATTAATAAATAATAATTATAACTTTAACAAATAAAAATATAAATAAAAATAATTATAATAACATTAATAAATAAAAAATAATAAAAAAAAATTATTATAATTATAATAAATAAAAAAAATTATAAAAATTATAATAAATAAAATTAATAAAAAACATAATAATAAATAAAAACATTAATAAGATAAATAAAAATAATATTATGAAATAAAATATATAAATAAAAAAATAATAAATAATATTTCATTATTATATAATCACAATTGTCGTTGAGTTGTAGATTGACAGTAATTCGTATAATGTTTACTTTAATTATGAAAAACTCTTTAATTATTTATTCAAATTTTATAAATAATATATTATGTTAATAAAAATATTTCATTTATTTAAAATTTGTTTAAAATAAATATTTTACTTAAATAGTAATTTTTTTAAAATTACAAAATATGGAAATTTATTTTAGTTGTTCAACTATTTAAAATAATTTAATTTGATGTGAGCGTAATAAAATGTTCTCAATTTCAAGTTTAGCATTGACATATGAGCTGTTTACCCCTTGTTTAATCACTAAATGTATATTTAATAAATATATTTTCAAATATCTCCATGCTATAGTATTTTGTCTTTAAATACTGCTTTTAAATAAAAAGATTGCATCCGCATTTATTGAGTCAAGAAATCATTATAACATCAAGGGTAAGGTTCAGAAGTTTTGGTCTAGCATATAGGGCACATATAATAATTTGACAACCATTTTCTCACCACGCTCTGCTACCACATGTTGGATTTGATTTTCCCTTCCCTTATTCTCTTGATTCCACTCAAGAAATTCTTTTAATGTTTCATCATTACTTTGTAAAGAGAGAGATAATTGTTTTAAATATAATTTATATATTCGTTCCTTTTGTTCATTCATACCATCAACTACAAAAAATGACTTTTCATAAATAAGATAAGTCCCCCATATTAAGTATCCTTTGGTTAAATGAGTCCCAACTTGACCAATAGCAACTTCAAAACATTGTCTAATTTCTTCTTTATCAGTTAAATATCCTAACATAAATTGGCAATATTCAAACCATACATCGACACTTCTATAATCTTCAATTGAATGAATGAATAGAGCACGTATGAAATCTTTGTCTGAATTAATAGACTTTTCATCATCGATCCAATCAATCCACATTTCAGGGGACAATGGATAATAAATATGCATAGTTTCTCTTGATTCTTTTGCTTCAATCATCATTCTGAATGTTTTAGCGCATTAACTCACTTCCAATCAGAATCATAATCAAGAGGATTTTTTAAAACATTTTCTCTATACATATCAATTTGCAGAACTTCCGCTGAAAAATCTTCTGATTCCGAATCACTACTAGATAGATAAATCATTATCGATCATATGAAATATTTTTAAAATACGTTTTCTTTATAAGACAAATTCGTTTTATTGTTAGCAATTTAATTTATTAAAAATAATTCCATCTACAAATCCTCCAGCCTTGACCACAATTCAAACCAAATTTTAAATTTACAATTCTGCCAAAAAAACTAATACACACTAACTCGAATAAACAACAGACAAACTAAAAGTAGATTTTATATAAAAAAAATAAACCCAATTCAAGATTCAACATGTAGATTGACAGTAATTCGGATAATTTTACCTTAATTAAGATAATTATTGATATTGCTATTTGTGCAAATTATTTTTAAAATAATTTTAAAATATAAAAGAAAATTTGTAAAGATTACATGAAGAAAAATTCATTAGAAAATAATTTTAAAATATTATTAAATATTACAGCAATTAAAGTTTATTTAAATATATCTGAAAATATTTATTTACAATATTAAAGGAATTTGTTTAAATTAATTAATTAAGAACATCGAAATATTTATTTCAATTATCTGCAAATATTGTTAAATTAAATAATACGAATTTTTTAAAATACATACTAAAATCACTTTAGAAATTTGTAAAATTATTTATTTAAATTAATAATTACTTTCAATTATTATTCATAATAGAAGATTTATCCGATTTATCATTATTAAATATTGATGTATTGGCATAAAATTTTCAATCTTCGTAAATTGATCGATTTTCTGCATATTTTCTGCATATTTTCTGCATATTTTCTGCATATTTTCTGCATATTTTCTGCATATTTTCTGCATATTTTCTGCAAATTTACTGCATATTTTCTGAATTTTTTGCATCCACATTTAAGTCATCGACATTAAGAATAAGAATTAATGCAGCAATTAAAAACATTACTATTTCTATCTACCTTTCTTGAATTTGCAAATACACTAATACCTCACTTTGTGTCGTGGTTACGTTACAAAAAAACACGAAGCAAACTGAATTATAATTTCCTATTGCAAACTATGTAAAGAAAATTATACTTTTTAATAAGAAAATTGAGCAAAGTAAACATTTAAAAAACAAAAATAATATAAAATTTCATTACATACACACAAAAACCAAAAAATAACAAATTCAATTAAAACAAAATAACATATTCAAATAATTTATAAAAACAAAATATAAATTAATCACTGTTTGATGAGTACATATTGGCTGTTGTCGTAATTGATATGGATGAAGTCTTAAAACTACTTTATTTTGTAATATTGCCATTTCATCAATTATATATTTGTCCTATTTTTGTATATGTTTCTTTACTATATTAAATAACTCTATTTTTAACATATAATCATCATTAAATTATATCAAAACCGTACGCACACTCCAACCGAACCTCGCGAATAGCAAACCAATACTGCTCTGTTAAAACTATTGCGTTGGAGCATCTCACAAGTAAACAACCAATCACAAAGCATACTTTTTTGTCACACGATGACCACTGTATACTTGCGCTGACTCTTAGGAACAAATAGAGTATGTATGTATACATAATTGAAACTGAACTCTAAAATTAGCAAAACAAAGTGAAAATAAAAGTCTATTAAAATTGGATAGATTTTCAGTTAGAAAGGGAATTCCCGAGTTTTGATGGCATGTCGCAATTAAAACAAAATTCGTGCCATCTTTTAGAAAAAAAAGAAAATTTCGAAAAAAAAATTAAAAACTCGAACCCAAAACAACGTAACTTTAAAATTCTAACGACGCACAGTGAAAATTAGAACTAATTCATACACCTCCATAGCAGCGTGGAGAGTACATTTAAATTTATTTGTCAAACCATGCAACACTCTATCGAGTATCAAAGTGTTATTAAATTCTTTGTTTTGTGAAGTGATAACAATCAGTTGGAGATTGCCTATGGCAATAATCTACAATTTGATTAGTGAGTTCAGAATCAAGTGTAGGAAATCTGCATCCAGGTTCGTCCCTCGTTTCCCTTCCTCTGAGATGTGTGAAATCGGTAAGGAAACCTGCTTTGTTTTTGATGAAAATGGTGAGCAATTACTGAGAGATATCATTACTGTGAATGAAAACCTTTTATTCATGAACGTCCCTCCGAATGGAAATGTACTGAAAAATGAGTTCAAAATGAGACAAAATGAAAATCATAGATGTGGCAAATCTTTGGAACCAAAGTGTAACAATATGTAGGGATTCCACAGAAAATGATCTGTGAATTATTTCCACCTGCATATCAACGCCGTGGACACATACCGGCATAAGCAACGAAAGCTTCAAGGTCTTCTTTGAAATCCACAAAAGTGCGCCAAAATAGCAGTGATAGAGAAATCGGGTTTTTCTCTTAGATAATAATGAATATAAATAATAATAAAACATAATCAACTTCGAATTTTGGAAATAATTGGAAATTCTAGTGAAATTAGTGCAAACAAACAAAAATAACCTTCAAAATTCATTCGCATTCACCAACATGCGTTTTGCATATTAAAAATTTGGTAATTACGAAATCATTTTAAAATTTATTTTATTTTCTTTTTAGATTATTATTATTATTATTATTATTATTATTATTATTATTTTTACTATAATTATTAATGTTATTATTATTATTATTATTATTATTATTATTATTATTATTATTGATTTTATTATTATTATTATTATTATTATTATTATTA
>CM039682.1:1175000-1220000 GCA_022537955.1 Schmidtea mediterranea
TCAGCTGATATAACGTTTCAAATCTACCAATGAAAATGCGCGCGTGTAAGAAGTTGTTAATTCCACATTTTATTGTTTGATAAAATTTATAATATTAATAATAAGAAAAATCATCGGATTAAGGTATGTTAATATAAAAATAAATTAAAATTATTTTGAACTAAAATAACACAAATTGATCAATTTTCAACACATGGACAGTATTTGTGACCACGCCATAAATTGGTGAGGTTTGGAAGATATTTAAAAGGGCTCCACGTTAAAACCTAAAATAAAAAATTAACTGACTACAAACGTGATTCTTTATTGCAATGTATCCTTTCTTACGACCAAATGTGACAAATATGAGAAGCAGAGATTATTTTTATGAAACTTTGCTTGATATTTTCTAAGTTTTCACAAACATTAGATATCCATTCAAAGGTCATAACAAGAAAAGACGATTAATTTCATCCTTCAACCGTATAGAAGTGTATAAAGGTTGAGCGAAGAGTGTCAAAATTCATTAAAACTGAAAAATATAAAACGAAAAAAATACATTTTCAAAAATTAAATTCTCACGCAAACGTAATCGTAAACTCTCTACGGACTGAAGACGAGTTTCAGATATTTTGACCTTTGACCCCTTCTTGATATCAGATAAACTACTGAAATTTATCAAAGCATATAATTGATATAATTATAAAATGTTATTTCCTAATGACATTTCAAAACATTGTACCTTTCGGATCATTGCCAAGGAAACGTTTCTCTTCATTTTGTAAAATGGAAGCGTATAAGGTTTATAAATACGGAAAGGTTTATATTTTTATCTTTGACAAAACCCGAAAACAATGGAGATCTGCCTTTAATGCTTTTGATTAATTCAGTTAGGCTTTTCATGAACCTTACGAAGGGTTGCAAAACTTCCAGAAACATAGAGAAATGGTGCACAATTTAGCATCATTGATGCATGTTTCTTGCCCATCAATTATTTTGATTTACGTATTAGAACAGATATTTTTCATAAAAATGGTGTTTGAATATTTAAACAAAATTAAAAACATGAATTAAAATAATCATGTCTTATAAAAATGCCGTTGTCACAAATATATTTGGTACAAAAGTTGATTAAAAAAATAATTAATAAACAATCCAAGAAGCCGAATAAAAAATTCACCTAAAATGAAAATTGATAAATTTTTGGTTTAAATTAAAAGATAACGCCAATAAAAAACTCTTCGTACGATATATTTCCACAGCATAACTGCCAACTTCAGGTACACAAAACCAACTAAAAATATTATTAATTAACTTATAATTTAAACAAATTATTTTTTTTATGTTAATTTAATTTTCTAATAAATAAACATTTAAAAAATATTCAAATACTTTTAACTTTTGGTTTATCATTTTTTTGGTTTTTATTTTAATATTTATACAATATTTCGTTGATGCGACTTATTATTGAATAATCCAACATCAAGATATCCGCAGGGCCGGAATAGACTTTTTGCTGCTACAGGCAAGATTTTTTTTGGCCGCCCCTAACACAAGTAGAATTAAGTAAAAATACCAAAAAACACAAATTTGCTAATTATTCTTAAATACTACAGTTATCCAGTATAGTTTATCAATTAGCTATATCGTACTGTGAGTGTTTAAGCAAATCCCTTATTTCCCGTCCACACCAAATAAGCGCGAACAAGCCTCCTTTAGTCCTCTTTGATGTTCCGAGATTATTCTTTTTATTATTTTTTCACACGATATTTTTTTTAAAATTCGAATATTGTTTTACAATTTTTACATGTAAGTATTAAAATTACGAGGGACGCATTCGGCCGCCTCATAAAACGGCCGCTACAGGCAGCCTCCTGCTCTGCCTGTACGTAAAGCCGGCCCTGAATATCCGTGGAAAAACTCGAAAAGATATTTACAAATTCAAAAGATTCAGCGGGTTTTTGTGGGGATTACAGATTATGAAAGAGGGATTAATTGAAAGAGAAAACCTCAAAAATGGTTATAAGTTGAGAAATCGATCAGTGGTGAAAAAGATAAAATATTTTAGTGATAATTGGTAAAGATATAAAGTTCATTAATTCATTAAAATAGAAGTTTTGAAACTTGTGTCACTAAATGCGTGCTGATCAGATTGGATCTAGTTTTGGTTCAGATGTGATTGTTGGCATATGTTGTGATTGTATTTGATCAGTTAAACAAATTCATCTTGATAGATCAACTGAATCACTATTTTTCATCAGTGCAAACCATACTTGTTACCTTTGAGAGTTGAAAATTAATTAAATTTTCTAAACATTTGTTCACTCACCAATATGGCCGCAACTGTTTGTCAAATTATCTAACAGCAGTTGAATCATAGACTGTGACTGTCCCTTTTAAATACACTGAGAAAATAGTATGAGAAGCATTCTAAAATATATTTATTGTCCCTTGTTAATATCTAACGTCCTTCCGCCAGGTCTTTTGGTTAATAAAAAATATATTTTTCATAGGATATTTGCTTAAGGTGCCAAACATTTATCATAAATATTATTTTCGTAAAATGAACCTCAAAAACAAAAACCGGAGGATGAAAAGGTTGAAAATTCTTTATCAGCTGTATTGTATAGGTCTTGTAAACGGCTTGGTAATGCGACGTTGAGGTGGTCAAGGGAGTTCAAAGGGGAAAGAAGTGAACCAAATGCGCTGATTGGCTTCTTGTGCGAGACCAATCAAAGTCAACCAATTTCACAACGATTTGCTTGCCATGACGAATTAAAAGTTTTTAAATTTAATTTTTAGATGTAATTTTTAAATAATTTTGAAAACTAGTAATCCCTACATGTAAGAATAATTCTCCCTTGAATATGTTGCTATTAAAATACAACTTGGTCTTCTCCATGAATAATTTTGTAAAGAGACAAAAATTCTCTTACTTTTTCGCTGAAATTTTCAATTACTTTCAAAATTTCCCATTCTTTATAACGCCTGTCCCTCTTATTAGGTTGGCCTTTTTCTCTTTGTTTTGAAATTTAGCAATACTAGTGTTCAAATAAATCTTAGACGCTCCAAGGATACGTTTTTGGTAAACGCTTCATTATTTTAAAGAGGTTCCAAGCAACAAATATTTTGAGTCATCCAGCAAAAGCATAGTTTCAAACAGACCGCAATATTCAGCCCTGGCAACACTACAGATTTGATCAATTACTTTGAAACCGAATAGAAAGCAGCTCACAATGCTTGGTGACCAAATCTGGATTCTCGAGGATCCTTCAAAACCTACCCGAATGGCTTGAGTATACTCCAACAAGAATTTAAACAAATATATTTCTCAAATTTACATTGCAACATTTCCTTAATTCTGACAATTTATTATTTAGTTTTCCTTTCAATATTCTTAATAAATTCATTTTAAAGCTTTCCTTTACAGCGATCCGAAATTATAAATTATGATCACATTCTGCCAAATAAATTCACTTTCAGACACCAATTTCTGTACGGAAACGGATAATTACGCATATAACGTAATTTAATTAATTAAACATTTCAAAATTGCGTATTCAATAATTTAGCATTTAATTAGTATTATATGTAAAGAATAGTTGTAAATAATGTAGTAACAGTTTATATGTAAATAATATTATCCTATAAATATGTGCTATAAAATAATAGAATGTTTGGAAAATGAAGCGTTTGTTGATTTCTTGCTCGTAATATTGGGTACGTAAAATAATCTTCTTGTTTTAATGATGTCATAATGGATAAAATAAATACTAGGGCTACGTAATCTAACAATTTCAAATATTAAACTTCATCAATGATGAAGGGTTAGGAGTTTGATTTTACCGTTACGGTTTTCCCGTGCACTTCATGGCTTTTAGTGGTGAACCATTAGACTTCCTTTATGAATATGTCATGGGTGCAATGCGACATACATTCCCAAGTTCTTGAATAATGTCAACATTGGGAATTGATTTTTGAGTCTGAATTGTTGTATAAATAAAATTATGTAATTAGAAAATGATGTTATGAAAGAATGAAAAATTATTAAATTCAATAAATTGAATAATATGAGTGAACACAATTGTTGTCTGGAATTTGTGTTTATTGGAGGATTTCAAGCCCTACTTAGATTATGTTCGGAACTTGGTTATCAATATATTTGTCATGGGTGTAATTCAACATACATTGGTATAACTACCAGACAGTTCAGCTCTCAAGTTTTTTTATCAGACGACCTATGGAATTGATTGATATCAGTAAACGCAATTTTGTGCTGCAAGATGAAAATTTTGAAAGTTTTTTTAAATTTTGTTAAATTTCGATTTTATAAAATTTATTGAATTAAATTTTTAAAATAACTGGAATTTTTTAAAAGAGTTTAATATTTTTAATGGGAATAATTTTTAAAATTTGAATAAAGAAATTTGTTTGAATAAAGCATTTTAAATCAATATAGTTTTAAGTTC
Source organism: Schmidtea mediterranea (assembly GCA_022537955.1). NCBI lineage: Eukaryota > Metazoa > Platyhelminthes > Tricladida > Dugesiidae > Schmidtea > Schmidtea mediterranea. The sequence goes on from CM039682.1 coordinate 1,179,449, forward strand.
AAGACTACGTGATGATGACAGTGAGGCTGTTGAAATATATTGTAATAGAATATATATTTGTGGACTGGTGTTTTCTTTTATTCAATTCAAACCCAATTATCTGTGATTCTTTTAATTAATAAAGAATGCTTTTTTCTATTTGATTTAAAAAAAACATTTAACATGTTTTAAAAATAAAATTGTTTTAACCTCTTCAGACCCTGTACACATTACAATGCACAATATTTTCTTACCTTTTTGAAGCCGTTTTCAATCGTTTTTACTATTTATTGAGTCATTGTGTGGATTAAAATGAAGATGCTGTATTTTCCAAAAATAATGTCTTAAAAATATAAAATATTTTTTTACATCATCCCATAACGCTCTGAATAAAATATTTTCAAACAACATTTTTTGTAATAAAAAATAAAAGTTATGATATGCAATTAAAATCTAGTTTTATTTCTCCATATAACTTTCGTTCTCACAATAATAATTTGATTTATTGTATGCTAATTATTTTACTGACAAATTATAAGTAACATATTAAGATAAATTATTTTTTATGCTTTTCTATTTTAATGATTGATAATTTTTAGGAAGCCTTGAATATTCGTTTTTGTGAACCCTGAATCAAAGCATCAACCAGCTTTCATTTCAGTTGAACTGAGGAATTAGCCAAATATTTTCAATTAATAGAATTTGCAGAAGTGAGTGATAATATTTTATATTAAAAATAAGGTAAATCACTGAAAAAGCTCTGATAAATTTTCCTTAACGAAAGATACAGACACAATTTTCAAAGGAATAGAATCAAGATAATTGCGAGTAACCCCTCGGTCAGGTACGGCTAGAAATGTATGATAAATAATTTATTAATAAAATATATACTCTTAGATCACCAAATTGAGACAAAAAAACTGTCAAAAGAAACAATAAAACAATCAAGTCATTCCACAGTGAGCATGCAGGTTCACTGTTTGATAGCCAATGTGACAGCTTTGTCATTTTGATCTTTTCAGGTGAAGGACGTTCAGTTTTATTGATTGAATTGTGCCTGCACCAATAAATATCGGATCTGGATCAGATTTATGTATCAAATACAATTTATGATCACTTTATTCAAATTAGAGACGTCGGCGCTTTGAACAATGAGTCAAAATGCTAGAACAGAGTAAAATGATAAAATAAGACATATTTATAGGTATATTAAGTGAAGAATTTTTTGTACTTTACGCAATTTTTTTTAAAACGATAAAACAAAATTAGTATAAAAAGTATCAAAAAGTCATTTGTTTTTTACACAACTTTGATCTGTTTTTATTATGTTTGAAATGACCTGCCTTATGACATTGGCTACAAAGTTTTTGCCAGTTACTTTGGTATGCCCAGCATTTGAACTTCGGCCGGTTGTAATCTAGGAACCTATCCTCGTCATAACACTTGTTTGGGAATCTCGCATTTGATCTAGAATATTCGGATGTTTCTCTAATCGACTCTGTGTTTGTTTTCTGTGGCTAAGTTCGCATTTTATTATTTGTTGTCTTTCTAGCAACATCTGCATATCTCACATTTGTTTTCACAGATGCAACTGGGAAATTGTTTCTGTTGATAAAAATATCTTAAAGGAATTTTCCTCTAAATCATTCTGTAACTAACATCACGTCAAAAAGTCTTTCAGATTCCTTGAAAAAATCTTCGATATCTGATTCGATTTCATAGTTTTCTGGCGCTATTATGAAGTTAGCCATAGTGGTCATCATGTTAGCTACCGTAGCTTTTGTGTTTATGACATCCATTAAAAACACTACAAAATAATTTATTTCACGAAAATTCATAAACTGAATTTTTTCAATATTATTTAAGCACAATATTTTTAAGTAGTTTTTCTTAACTGTAAAATATTGATATTTTCAGAAGGATAGATTTTATTCTTCATACATTCCATTTACATTAACATACTAAATTTATTATTTTAAATTTCTAAAACATTCAAAATTTTACATTATATTTACATTATACATTTAATACAGGGCTTCTTAAACCATGAGTCGCGACCCGATTTGGGGTCGCGTAGCAAAATTCTGGGGTCGCGAGAGATAAAAATACAATTTAACAGAAAATGTTTTTTAACTTGTAAAATTATTGTTATAAAGATAAAATAACAATTATCGTAGATAAATATATCATAAAATCTTCTAGTTCGGAAAGATTGTTTGTACCTGCATTTCTATTAAGAGTATTGTAATAACTTGAATAACATTTACTATGAATTAGAATTAGAAGATGTTATAGGAATTTTAAAAAAATATAAATTTATTTTTCTTTTATATTTGTATGGGGTCGTCAAGAAACTCGCAATCATAAATGGGGTTGTGAATTACAAAAGTTTAAGAAGCTCTGATTTAATATGTTAATTTGAAAATATTATTTTACTAATGTATCGTACTTTATGTATCGTACTATGTGGTGTATATTATTCCCCAAACCCCCTTTATGTATAACTCCTCGCATTTATCTATTTAAATATTATAATTATCAAATCATGAAATTTGATAATTTGAAACAAGGATTAATACCCCTATAGAAATGGAAAATATTACTATAAGGAAGAAAAAACCAGAAATAAAAAAATCGATTGAAAAAGAAAAACCTTGACAATAAGAAGAAAGCAAGAAAACAAACAAAAAGCTAATAAACCGAATAAATCAAGTTAAAAGAAACATTTCAGAGTAGAATAATCCTTCTACCTTATCCAACCATCCTCCGGCAATCAAGTTAAGAGTAACATTTAATCTTTTTAATAAGCTGTTTTTGAATATAATTAATACGTTTGTTAAATAATATTTTTCTACCCTTATATCTTGTACACAGCACCCTTGTACATTCACCCCAAACCGTCTGGAGACTATTTTACTGGAGACTCGGCTGGGCTCAACAAACTTACAGAAAAGCATTAGATAATTAATTATTATATACTCACAATAACCCCTTATAACCCACTATAATAATAATAATAATGAAATAGTGAAAGGATTTCTTTTCGATATTCTTCAAATGAGTAAATCGCACCTACTAAAAATAAAACAAAAATAAAATATTTGGTAATTAATTAATATTATAAGGACTTGTTTTGTTTTTCACCTCTGATTTCTTTATAAGTGACATAATATTTTTAATTCAGCAAATTTTTATGGACTCATTATATTTCAAAGCTTTTATGTAGAATATTATAACTTTTCAATTTGAAAATACATTGACACGCATATTGGATTTTATTTTTTGTGATGCTGGAAATAATTCTGGTTCAAATACACATTGAGCTAATTCATATAAATTTATAAAGTTTCAATATATAATTCACCCAAAAATTAACATAGAATCCTAAACTTGAAAATTTTATTAGTTAAACCTTTAATAAATCTTTAAAAGCAATAAAGACCAAGGTTAAAATTACAAATGCAGCACATATGCAAGTGACATGCATAACTAACAAAGAATATGAATAAAAAGTAATTCCTATTTTGTGATGATTTTATCGCATAAAAACTTGAATAGACATTGACAAAACATGCAATTTCTCCACGGACCGCTGATCTAGACGAATTACTTGTGAAAAAGGAAATTGTTAAACAAAATAAAGGGTCACGAAAGAAGAATGTTAGTCGAAATACCCTGCTCATAATTTGACTGTTATTATTAAGTGTCTTCCGTTATTTCTATTTGTAATGTTTACTTAACTATCACTATCCATTTGCGTCGCACTAACTTAAACGTGTTATACTGCTTACATTTGCATAATCTAAAAAGAAGAATTATTAGTTGAAGAGTTAATATTGATATAGACCAATCATGCAAATGCACACACATTATTGAGCACACAAGCATTCCCAAACCATTCATCATATTTTAAGGTTATAGTGGCATGATTAGATAAATGATTTATAATTAAATATTATTTTTTTTTTAATTTACAAGTATTAATATATCATAGTTTAATATATCCTTTAATATTTATACTTATTATTTTGGTTGAAGGGAGAATGCATGATTAAGGATTGTTGGACTGAAGACGATGTTGTTAGAATAATGACTTGAGTGATAACCCGGAGTAAATGTAAGGTCCTCAGATAGGTTAAGCATGAGAGTAGGTATAGTAAAGTTATTTTGCCTCTATCAGTTATGATGATCAGACATGACCTATTAAGGTCAAGACGTACAAGAAAATGGAGATTCTTCCGGAATTTAGTCGTAAAACGGGTGACTCTGTCATAAAGTGGAATTTTTGAAGCTCTTGAGCAGCTTATACGAAACCTACATTGATAAGGAGCCAATGAAGAGCTGATAACGCACGGAAAGGCTCCGGTTTCTGACTTGCCGTTGACTAAGCTTTAAGGATAAAGACAAGTTAACGTGACGTTTCTATTGAAGCTAATATATCCCTTTAGCATAATTGGTCATTGTGGGTACAAGGATTTGGGGTACAGGGACTTGAGAAAGGAAGACATTATGGTTTTTATGCATTTAGCAATATAACAACTTGCAAAATAAATGTGTTTTGAAAATAAAAGCTTTTATGGAAAAATGTCAATTAAACTTAATTTAACTTAGAGAAGCCGCAACTGCTGAAAACAAACATAAACAACTATTCTACATTCAATAAATTTCTTGATCCAGCGTGACTAAAGTATTTCATTTAAATGGGACACCGTTCAGTAGCAGCTCAAATCAGCTCCATTAATATGGTTCCGGCTTCTACCCGGGCACGAACTGGAGCTCCGTGAGAAGGGAATGGAAAGGATCAGAAGTACATCCGAAATTCATCTGCATCCTATTTTTTGGTGCTTCCACAAATCTTTTATATTTCAGGTTCACATCTTCGTCATCCGAAGAAGCAAGGTTTATGTCAAAAACGACGATTGAATGGACATAAAAACCGTTTGCAATCTGTGCAATATTTGATTAGGCTGCTCATCCATTAGAAATAATTCTCGGGTGGGGTAGTATGTATCATATAATTTCAGCTCCTAGAGTGACTTTATTACAATCAAGCATTTTTAACCAAGAAATAACAACCAGGTCCTCTTTTGATACCATCAAGAGCTCAATGGATTTCACGCTATTACTTCAACAATATTTTCGGTGGAAGCATTTACTTTCGATGCCATAAATACTACTAATCTTACATGGTGGCTTAAGTAAATACCAATGTGCTCTATGGATAAAATTAACCAGTTAACCACAATGTTCGTACGTTCAACCATGACAAGATCCTGTGTAAATCAGTACCAAAGCAAGATCTTAGTAGTGGAATCTTTTGTGAGGCCAAATGGCACCTTGTAATAATTTATAATAAAGGACAGAGTAATCGCTTACCGTTAATACCTTTATTGTACCTTAAAGTTGATAGGGAGAGTTGCATACCTGGCACATGAATTTGTTCATGAGCCACTGCTGACTACCCAACCATATAGGTTCTGCTTCCGGACTGCAAAGCTGTTATGAAAGTGTCACCGACCTCCAAGACTTACAACGATATTGACGTTTTTCCTCCATACAGCAGCAGGTACTATCATTTGAGGATCAACACATGGTCTCCCAGTCATATTAGGAAGTAATTGAATTGAAAAGAATTAATTACGTTATTTATTTAATAATTGTAAAATAATTACCCTAATAGACAAATATTTTATTTTATAATTTCATTTAACTGTTATTTTTCATTTGTTTATTTCTACGTTATTTAGCGCATACAACGCACAGGTGGGTAATCAACTCTCTCGTATAAACAGCAAATTTTAAATGAACCAGTAAAAATAATTGATTTACTGTAAGAGTTAATTCGGTAGAAAAATTTGAAATTTATATGGTATATAGATGGTAAACCAGGAAAATATAGCCCGCGTGTTATATGCGCTCAAATACGTCGAATTCCGAACAGTTATAATTAAAAATGAGTTTTCGAATTATAAATAAATAAATATATAAACAGTTTGTTTTAATACAAAGACCTATTTCTAGGTCAGAAGTGTCTATCAGACGTAGAGAGCTTAAGTTCTCAATCTTACCGCTTTATATATATATATATAGGGCCTTGAGGTTATCATTTAAAATAGCGATGTTTATGTCTTTGTTTATGTTTTATCTAAACCTATCTTGATGTTGGACTTTCTTCTTCGGTTTCTTATTTCATTTTGATCATATGATTAAATCTGGTCTAAGAGTATTATAAATTCTCTTCTGAAACATCCATATATGGACCTTTCAAGATTAGGAAGTCTTCAGAAAGTTTAAATACGATAAGCGGAATATTCATGTTCAGCAAATCATATCGTTTCATTTCTCAGCCAATGTCATACGTATTATGTCATGCAATTCTGAGCATGGGTGACACACATCTGGAGGTCCCAAATATCGGATTCTTTCTTTGTATTCAATTTCAAGATGGAAACGTTGCTCTATTAATATAATAAGTATATGAGTGGGGTGGATTCGACTAACCAAAAGGTAGGATACTATGGTATATCTCGCAGATCAAGAAAATAGACCTTAGTTTCTAATAGGTTTATTTTTTATATTATTAATATTGCTTCTTTAATCAGCAAAAGCGTATTTAAAGTATTTGATTAAACTTTTGTATGCGTTGGGAGGTGACCGGACAGTTGATCACCTGGGCAAGATAGAGTGAATGGACGCAGTGAAGTGATACCTCCCCCTTTACGCTGAATAATAATATGCTTTCATGTGGAAATAAAAGTAAAATATAGTTTGTGCGAAATATAAAAGAGAAATGATATCAAAATAACGTCTTATAGTTTCCTGGTCACTTTATGTTGTATTGGGTGCTTTGCATAACAACATAATAACCCAAGCAGCTAAATTTTTATTTTTTATATTTGGTTTGTGTTGAAATTAGAAATTTATATTTTTTGGTATTTATTAAAAGACTAAAATTATAAGAACTTCTTTTGGTTTTTACCTCTGATTTCTTTTCATTTTCATCAAAACAATATATTTTGATTGAATCAGTAAAGATACCAATGCTTTTTATGATATTCACTTAAAAAAAAAGCTGTGCCGAAAATTCGTGAATATCAAAAAAAACATCGATATCTTTGCTGGTATCTTTGATTGGTCAAAAGAAAACTTTTTTTTAATTCATTGGAATATAAAACTAAAAGTTTTATAATATTATTTTTGAATTTTTCTTTGAATATTTTGGCACACATTTGTTTCAAAATTTATTATACGTTTTTAAAATGTTACAATCAACCTAAGAAATAATATTTAATAATATTTAATAATATTATGAAGCACTCAGAATTTTGGTAAAGAATTTTCAGAAAATTTCTTGTCTGAAAATAATTTTTAATGCCATTTTTATGTACCGCTATAACAATAAACTGTCTAAAATTAAAATTTCAATTGTCACAATTTCTTAATGAAAATGCAAAAATCAAAATTTATTTAATGAAAATTTAATGTTTATTTATTTACCTTTAATTCAACATTTTCATTATTTCTAATAATGTAAAATCTATTTTGTTTCTGCGTAGCTGTCAACTAATTTTGATTATTAATAAAAATAATAATAATAATAATAATAATAATAATAATAATAATAATAATAATAATAAAAATAATAATATTAATAATAATAATAATAATAATCACAATAATAACAATAATTATAATAAAAATTATAATAATAATAATAATAATAATAATAATAATAATAATAATAATAATAATAATATTAATAAAAATAATAATATTAATAATAATAATAATCACAATAATAACAATAATTATAATAAAAATTATAATAATAATAATAATAATAATAATAATAATAATAATAATAATAATAATAATAATAATAATAATAATAATAATAATAATAAGAAGAAGAAGAAGAAGAAGAAGAAGAAGAAGAATAAGAATAAGAATAAGAATAATATTAATAATAATAATAGTAATAATAATATTAATAAAATAAGTCAACCAATTGTAGTTAATAATAGTAATAATAATATTAATAAAATAAGTCAACCAATTGTAGTTAATATAAAAAATGGATTGACTAACTCTTGATAAAGACTGTGACGAAAATTTGTGGTTAAATTTGACTTATTGAACTGCTTGTCCTCGAATTAAAGAAACATTTTCATTTTACATCAAGTTAGATAAATTTTATTAACTCAATTTTTTTATACGAACATTTTTAATAATTCTTATAATTAATTATTTTTAATTTAAAATTATATAATTTAAGTATATTTATTCGAAATTCTCATAATTGACATAAATGAAATGAAAAATAGTGTTAATCAAAATGAATTAAATGTGCTATTTGAGTGTTATGAACATCATATTATCGACTCTGCAGGCACATGAAAATTGCACAAAGCACCCCCAATAAAATTTTCTCATTGAACTTTACAGTTAAGCCTGTTTTGAATGAGGAATATATTGTTCTTTTTTCATTGAACTTTGATAAGATTGGTCGAAAATTGTTCTCCATTTTCCCAGAATTGGGAGATTCGAAGTCGAATTGGCGAAAAACTTCCAACTTAAACATTAATTCAATTTTTAAATTTTATTAATTACATTTTAATAATCACATGACATAATGAGTCGATTTTAAAAGCGACGGTCAAATTTATAAACAATATTTATATTTATTAATATTATCATCATTCCATGAAAAACTCGATTTTTGTAAAGCTTAATTCAAATGAATCATTTGTTAGTTGTTAAGCTGTAACTCTGCCAATCATTGGTCATTCAATAACCAATCAAAAGCAATGATAACGTGTTGAAGTAAATATAGTTTATTTATCTGTGTTGTGGTTAAGATAGCTCTTTCGTTTGATGATAAACTTTATTATATCTGCATTACGAAAGAATCCTGCTGAAATATGTCAAAATCAAACCGGAATAAGAATGAAAGGAAGAATTTTGTGGTGCATTCAACGTGAATAAAGATTACGTTTGCGATTTATGAAAAGATTTTTATGTCGGTACAATTAGTAAGAAAAATGGAATTAGGAAGAAATAAAATTGACGGGTAAGGTAATTGACAAAACTTGTTCCCAGAAGAATCTGCTCAGTGTTGACTTATGACCAGAAGGTAAAAGAATGTATACAACGTCCCCATCGTCGGAATGATGGATATTTTGATTATAATGAAAGTGTTTGAATTGTATTTTTTCAACAGAAAGAAGCAAACATTAATATGTGAATGTAATCTTCCGAAGATCATAATAATTGCAATCCAATTTGACAATGCTCGTCCATATGTATGAAAAAAGAATGTTGGAAATTGAATAACTTGTGGTGTCAATCTTGCTCCAACTATTACCACCATGAGCAAGTCTCCTTAAAAAATTTCAATGACATAAATGTGTTGAATTTTCTCAGTAAACTGTGCCAAAAACATGAATGAAAAAATCTTGATGAATTGTGAATATCGATACCAATACATTTTATTCAACTAAACAAATACCTTGTACTGTCTGTGATCTATTAATACTTGTAAATTAAAAAAAAAATAATATTTAATTATAAATCATTTATCTAATCATGCCACTATAACCTTAAAAACTGATGAGTGGTCTGGGAATGCTTGTGTGCTCAATAATGTGTGTGCATTTGCATGATTGGTCTATATCAGTATTAACTCTTCAACTAATAATTCTTCTTTTTAGATTATGCAAATGTAAGCAGTATAAATAATATTTTGATTGGATGTCAATTTAGGTTTGGATAATATTAAAAGATGTTTGAACATACAATATCTCTTTATAACATTATTAGTATATATTTCCATGTCCTATGATGAATTTAAAATTTTTCTTAAAAGATAAATTTTTAAAATTCATCGAAAAAAAGGAGTGACATTTATCTTGTTTTAATGAATCAATTTTTGACTCTTTGAGGATTTTATTTATAAAGCAAAATATTTATTGAGTGTGACACTTGTTGAGAATCTTCTGTATTAATAATAATAATAATAGCATTATACGTATTTTCCAATGGTAATGAGTGCAGAGGAGCTATGATATAAATAAATATTAAATAGCCCTGTCCTTCTTATTTGACCACAGTTTTATATTGAAGGGCCTTTAAGAAGGATAATTAGTCTAAAGTGTATATATAAATATATATAAATTAATATTTTGCCATCACCCCTCTGGATACCGATCTTCAATCTTGTTCATTTTATCATTCGTAAACGTGGGATCTTGATAAATAATCCTACTTGTGAAGGTCAGTTGGTTCTTTGGAAGTGATACATATCAATGAGTAATATTAGTAAAACAAATGATTAACATTTGAAATGCATCGCTTTCAAGGACCAAGTTTGAAGGGTAAGAAATAACAAATTTCTGAATATGTGAAGGAAAGAACGAATGAAACTTTGAATGTTTTAGAGTTGAAAAGACTATTTTAAAATGATTTATTTATAGTAGAGATCCGTTTAATAAATGTAGTCATTCAAGTGAGGTTAATTATGATTAATTAATTAATTTATTAATTACTTGAGATTCATCTATAGTTAGCTCTTCATTTAGCACTGTCCACCTGACGTTTTCTGTACATGGAGGGGTCGTCAATGAGCCGTCATATTGATAATACTTGTCCAAATTTTTCGGTAGAATTTCCTCCACCGAAATCTCGCTAATGATCACGCTCGAGATATTAGTACTAGAGCTTAGGTTTTGCATTGCCGGGATAATTTTGTCAATTAACACATTTTTCGGACCGATCTGTATAAGAAAAGGATACCGTTCAAGTTAGCGAGTGTCAGAAAACCTTGAAATTTACTTTATAAAAAATACCAATTACATAAAGACCTTCCGGGCTCGATTTTGCTTCATTCAAAGAACTGTATTTCATACAATTATATGACAACAGATGGCCCTAAATAGCAGTATTAAAGCTGATAAATTTTAGTATACTTCTATTGGATAATGCTTCCCATCTAGAGAGTGTTCCGATCCTAAAGCACCCTTGGATCCCCAATGCCAATGAATGGAGTCAGGTCTTAGGCATTGATTTCCTCCGAAAGTGATTCCCCAACTGTTATTAAGCTTTAAGTAAACTAGATGATATTGCTCAGTTCAAGAGAAAAGTTGCACAAAAAGAACTTACTAGAGGTTTCATGTCTTTCGAGAGTGGAAAAGTTAGCAAAGTTGTCAATTTTTTTAATTTCAATCCTTTGTAAATCTTTCAAATAAACCGCACTTCTTGTCACGATATCAATCGGTGATTGCCGAGCTCCGTCGCAAGTTCTGAAAAAATAAGTACAGATTAATAAATACTTTATAACAGTTATTATTAGACTCCCTCCTCAGAAAGGAATCTATTTCAAAAGAATTAATTTCTAGATATATTTACGGATTAATGTCTTTCCAGTCCGAGGGGCCTTTGATGTCACTGGTTGACGTATAGCCCCAATTTCCGGTGCCTGAAAAGATATAATTTCAATTCGTTACAAATGGAATTTTATTTCACCTGAAGCCTCGGTGATCTTCAGATCAAGAGATGAGACAAGAAATAAAAATAGAAATAGAAATGGTTTCATTTTGTTTGAATTTTGTATGGAAAAAATGAATAGTCTCAATATAAATATTATGAAATTTCTAAAATTATCATCGCTGGAGTCTGATTGGTTGAAATTAATGTTTTAATTTGTGCTCATAGGTTGTCAATGTCAAAGTCAAATTTATTATTAAATTTTAAAAATATTATTATATTATTTTTAAATATTATTAATATTACTGAAATTAATATTATTATTATTATTATTATTATTATTATTATTATTTTATTATTTTTATTATTTAATTTTATTATCTTTATAATTGTTATTTTATTATTAATGTTAGGATTGCTATTATTATTATTATTATTATCATTATTATTATTATTATTATTATTATTATTATTATTATTATTATTATTATTATTATTATTATTATTATTATTATTTATTAGCAATAATTAGTTTATATTATCTGTCTTTGCACCCAGCAGTTCAATATTATAAATGATGTCTATTAAAGGTTTGTATGAAGCTGCGTGCGATATTACGCCACGGAAGCTTGTCAAGCACAAAAGAATTGAAGAAGTCATTTGGTCTTTGAAATAAGTTCATTAAGTCGCAATGTAATGTAAGAGTCTGTATTTAATTTATTTCGACGAAATTTTATCCGCCTATTAACCTTAAAAATAATTTTAAAGTTTCACAAGCATGAGAACATTTTTATATAATTAATATAAAAAAAATTAATTTTTTACTTTTTCATTATTAATATAATTATTATAATCATTTTAAGATAAATATTAAAAATAATTTTAAAAATTTTAAAAAACAATCCACAATTTAAATAGCAACATATTTTGTGTATATTTAGATCGGCATGTTATTATTATGATTATTATTATTTATATTAATAATAATATTAAATCACATTTTAAAGTGGCCGTATCAAAGTCCAACATGTTATCTATAACGGTATGTTTCAAAAGCGGTATAAATAAAGGAATTGATTAAATTTTAATTAATTAAATTAGGTGTTTGCACCATCTTTCATAAATTATCATCAGAAGAGCAGAAAAATATTTTTGATGATAGAAATAAATTACACACACACACACACCGTGCACAATAATTGATTATGGGTTTTTTTATTATAAAAATATGCAATTTGAGGATATTTCAAGTGCTTTATTACATTCCATTTTCCATGAGGAAAAGAACAATGAGAATATTATTTATTTAATAAAATTCCAATTTAAAATATTTTCTAGAAATTTTGAAATGAAAATAGATAACCGGAAATTATGAAAAATCTAGAAGAAAAATGTAATAATAATTTTAAATATTTTAAGGTATTCCTAAATTGATAAAATAGGAGAAAATTATTGCAATCACATAAAAGGGATTTCCCAAAATTGTTTGTGATTAAAAACAATTTTAAAAAACTTTAAAATCTGTAGTTAAATAAAAATTTAATAAATCTCACATTTAAAAAAAATATATAAGCATAAATGGCATGAAATTCATAATAAATAATACAAATAAATAAAATACTTTGATGGATTCAGTTAAAGACATTTACTGGCCAATCAAAAATCTTTACTTATTTTCCAATTATTATGTCTTTTTTGGACTTTGAAAAATGTGAGAAGCACATTTTAGAAGTTATGTAATAAATGTTGTTTTAATATGTTTTGACGTATTTGGCATTTAGTACTTTGCTCAATAAAATATATAGCTTATGCGTATTAAACTTGTGCTTATATCCCGTCCAGGGCCTATGACCACTGGATCTCGTTTATATGGCATTTATCTATATTAATTATATATTTGATCTCCCAATGTCCTACTTATATTGTCCATGTCTGTCAATGTGAAAAATTAGTTTTCAAAAGTACTTTAAAATAGATTTAAAACCACAATTTTCAAAAATAGGCTCAAACTGTCTAAATAAAAGTAAAATTTTTAGTATTTTTTTTGTAACGAGAAACATTTCAAACACTATTTTATTTTAGTATTATTTGATAATATTGTTAAATAACTGTTGAGAGATATTCGGTGGAATTTGTAATGGTAGACTAGTTTCTAACTTGTTTGGCTTTCATCAGTACAGCGCGAGAAACTGAAAAGGTTTGTTATTGGACAAATCCGTCACCAGATGACATCGAATATCATAACTGTTATAACACCTATACAGCATTTGATGTCAGCATTTGATGGTGGTAAAAACTTAAATATAACAAGAAAGATTTGATTTTAGGAATTTTTCTGAAGATTTGAAATGGCTTTAGCCAGAGAAAATCAAATTTTACTGTTGCAATTTATTCCCCATTTCCAATGCTTTAAATAATCATATTTTTTTTATTATTGTTTTGATACATTTCCCATTTGTACGGCTAAGAATAGGTATCATTATCTGTGGCAAGTGGTAATGTATTATTTCATATTATACAGTCCGGAAGCAATTGGCCGTCAATTATCCGTGAGATCAAACGTGGGACTCTTACTTGTCCACTCGTGACTGACAGGTATAATTTCTAGCTGAAATATAAATAAATAAATATTAATTTAGACTTCGTTCATAAATGTAAATATGTAATTTATATGAATATATGAAATAACATTTGATTATATATATATTATATATATTCACCATTAAAAATTAACTAAATGTAAGTAAATATAAGTAACCTAATTATAATACGCGTGTATAATTATTTAAAAATATAGATAATGATTTGTTTAAATATTTCAATTTTGATAAAATGTATCAGTGATATTGAAAATTAATCAATGTTTGGAGAAAGTGATGAGATCATGGAAATTGAGAATTTGACAGAAAGGGAAGATGAAAATAATGGTTTCTGTAATGTAAAAACTTTGTTGTCTAAAACGATTGAAGCTGGAGAGTATAATTTTAAAATTTAATGCAATAGTTCTAGCCATGTATTACAAATTATTATCTGAATTAGTTTTATATTTATTATTTTAATTAATTTAAAAACTTTTTATTAAACTTTAATCAGCTTTAAGTCTGTTTATGTAACTACAGATTGGAAGTCAGTTTATCAATGTCTGGATGAAGGTTTGTTGTACATGTATCATCAGCCTATTTAGATTGAAATTAGTGAGGCGAAATTGGTTTTTGTTCTTTGGGAGTTTTATAGCTGAAAATGATTACTCGTATCTATATGTACACCCAAAACAGCATATATAACGTTGAGCAAACGACCACAAATTCTCGAATTCATTTTCAGGCGGCAAACGTAAGAATGATATCATGTCATTGGCAGATGGTGCGACAGGGTAGCGGTTAAATGTAAAAATTGAAAATCACAAATTAAATACAACTTATAAAAATATTATAATTAGATTATTTTAATAATTTGTTAAAGTCCCAAGGGTGTGCTACACGTTGGAAACCACTGCACTATAACAACAAAATCAATTTACATACTCAAAATCTACCAATCGAACTATTTAAAAACATTCAAAATATACGTGCTCACATTATTATGCACATGTATCTTCGGATCCAATGGTCTTATCAACAACGCTTTATATACAACACATTATCAATAATTATTAAACATTTTTAATAAAATTTAAGATAAGACATACGCATTTTACTGATACGCTCTTATTGTGTTAACTGATATTGGTTGATATCTTTTGTTGACAATGTTAAAGAACTCATTGTCCGATTTACGACCACTAGTCAAATTACACTCAGGAATTTTCAAACATGGATCCTTAGCATTTTTAATCAATTTGTCAAGAGTCTTTTTAGTCATTATTAAATTAATTTTGAATACTCATTCATTATCAGAAAATCAACCAATTAATTAACATTACCTACTGAATTTGCAAAACTGAAAAATAAATTCCATAGACGATATATTAATCCTTTCACAATATTTCTCTTATGCTTAAATACACAATATATTTCAGGCGAAGCATACAAGCCAATTGGTTTTCTTGAAATCTCGATCTCATAGTGTTTATTTGTAGGCTGGGTTAATAAATCCTAGAGTGGAATCTAAGACTTTCTCTCCAATTAGCATTTGAATACAAATTTTCTAAGTAAGGGTTTTAATCAGTATTACATTTCTAAACAGACTACAAAACTCAAAAGTACTCGGAATGTTTTACAGCTTATAACAGGAGAATAAATAAACAGCTGAGAAATTTAGATTAAAAAGTCGTTTCTAATTTATGTGGTACGCAATATGTTTAATAATAAGTTTAAACCTTCGGTTGGATTGTATTCGGATCTCATTTATCAATTTACAAGTAATTGGTGTGACTTGAGCGTTCAGGCGGCTTTATAGAAACTTACACAAACTTTTTATGTAAGACTGATCAAAGCCAACAAAAATCTTGATCCAGGCAATTCTGAATGGCAAGTAATTGGTTTGATTAAAAGCAATTGTTTGGAATAATTTATTAAAAATCTCAGTGAAATCTAACTCAGCAATTATTCTGAATGAGCTAGAAAAGTTTTGAAGTTTTACCGTTTTATGTCTGACTAATTTTGAATGGTTCTAGGACAAAATAGTAGTGGTCAAAAGGTTCGGGCATAATGGTACTAATATTAAATATTATAATGTACAAAAAAGGTTAATATTTAAGTTGATTAAAATAGAATAATAATTTAGATTTGTACACTAAAAAGTAGCTGTCAGACAACATTTATATTGACTACGCTCGTAATATTACCGAATTATTAACTAACGTTGTCCAAAGTGCTTAAAATATCCGGATTTAATTTTTGTTCTATCCGGTTTTTGCGCCTAGATTTAATTGATGAGAATGAAGCTGACTGCTACGTTGATCCTGCTGTAGTTTTGAGTTAATTTGTGAGAATGGATTAGCGAAACCAACAACATCGTTAAAGCATTTAGCCAGGAGATTCAGTAGTTTCAAAATTTATATTAATTTAATTACTAACTTTAATTATATGACTTATTTACATTTTTTCAGTGAAATTTAAGGTTAGGATGAGAGGAGCAGGTGTAATTTTATTAACGATAGACAAGACCCAAGAAAGAAGAATTAGCGTATAGTAATTTGAGTCATGGATCTTAGTTGTCCATTTGAACTCATTCAATTTATATAATGCTAATATGGTTGCTAAATGAGCTAGAAAATGGTGTAATACAGTAGAAGTAATATTCGTTGGGGGTTTGTTCGGATCAAATGAAGCCATAGTAATGTCATAATCTGTCAGCCCAGAACGCCAACAATATTTAAATATATAATATACTTTTCATAATATTTTATTTCTTTTATTTAATTTCTTCAAATTTCTCATTTATATTCTTTAGAACTTTTCCCATTTTAATCTTAATCCCATTTTTATCTCTCATGGTTCTTAGTGTAATCCCAATATCAGGACGCCAGCGAATTTTGCAGAAAATTAGGCGCTTTTACAGATAAATTGAATAGAAGTTAAATAATATACAATTGAAGTATTTACAAAATTAGAAAAATTTTTAATTTTAATATCAAAGAAAAAACTGATAATATATTAATTTTGTTTTTAAAAATCTTTAGATGTTTGTTTTAACGAATCTATTTGTATATATTTTTCTCTGTATTTTTAATTACGTGATTTCGTATATTTGACTTTAACAATGTCCATGATATTAAAGGGGTTTGATATTTTTATGTATAATCGAAATTGACATAATAATTATATAAAGCATAAGAATGGGAACTTTTGGGGCTAGATTGCTTCGTAACCCTCAAGTATTTTATCCGGTTAGAACACAATATTTGAAATATTGCTGTGGAACTAGTGAAAAAGTTAGATTAAGAGCCCAAACTGAAATGCAAGATTATTGGGAAAAGAATTTAAAGGGTCCCAGGCCATATTCGCCTCATTTATTAATTTACAAAATGGAATTGCCAATGACAACATCTCTTCTTCATCGAGGTACCGGGATAGCAATGGCCATAGGTATTGTGTAGAATTTGAATTGTTGATAAATTATTTCCCCATTATTATGAATATTGAAAACATTAAATGAAATACTAATACGAATGAATATATTAAGCATTGAGTACATTATGGAATTGTTTTGTTTATAAATATTAATTTATTTTAAATATTTTGAATAATATTCTATGATAAAATGATTATTTAAATTGCAGCTACTCTTGGAAGTTTAATGATTAATATTTTTTATTTATATGTTTCGAATTTAGTTCCTTTAGGATATCAACTCTACTGAAAAGAGCTCAAATGATTTTCTCTCTAGATTTATTGCAATTATTTTTGACAAAACGTTTTCATTTGTTCAAATTGATTAATACTTTTTAATTTTCATTTTGCCAGTTAACCAATGTTCTGATGAACTCTTTCATTAGAATGCAAGCGGGTCTTGCATTTGATATATGAAGCTTTTATTGGCCGCGATAATCCAGATGCGAATGAAAATGAACGAATGGCTCGATGAGAAATATTTATCATGGACGAAAGAGCATTTAAGTAGTTTTCCGTAGAAATCTATTTAAATCGAGGATAATTAGGAGTAATTTTTGGTATATAGAGTAAACCAGGACAAACATGATGCTGCTATTCCCCGTCAGTGGTAGAGCAATGGATAATAATGACGTATTGACACGGATAGTGACGCATTTCCAGCTTTGGCGTCCTTGGGCAATCCGTATTAAATCTCCCTAAAATTCCAGCTTTATAAAATATAAAAAAAACTAATTATAATTATAAAAAATATCGATTACCAAAAAATCAATAATATTATTAAATTTTAATTTCATTATTGATTGTTTTTTATTATTTAATTTTGATTATATAATTTAATAATAATTGTTTCTGGAATCTAAATACGTAGTTTGTGATCAGGCTTGCCAGACCTCCCGATTTCGGCGGAGTCTCCCGATATATTGAACAGTTTTAGATTTTGAATAGATTTTACCCATCTTGAAAGGATTTTTTTTTTAAAAAACCATAAAATTAAACGAAACTAAAAAAAATAGAAAAATTATATTTCTATCTTTTTTTTACGTTAACAAAATTGAAGACTTATTTTTTTGTTATTTTTTCTAATGTATTTTATTTATAAATGCATATAATAAATATGAATGAATTTATATTTTTTCACAAAATATAATTGATTTTTTTTGTTTTTTATTCCCGATATGATTTTTCGAAAATCTGGCATCCTTGTTTGTGATGTTTCTTGGCGTCAATCGGCATTCCATAAAGGATTTGGAATTAAATAATAGGCAACAATCTTTCACGCACTTTCTTCCGTTTCCTGCGTCAACTTCATAAAATCGAAAATTAAATCTGAGAAATAATTCCTTTGTTAAAACTTAAACAGTTTTAAAAATGACTTCATTTAAACAAAAAAAAAATAAAAAATCTGGATATTTTATATGGACTTCCTAAATTAGCTTTAAATCTCAATTGAAAATTCATTCAATTGCAAAATTCAGATTTATACAATATCGATCACAAATATTTTTAATTGATTTTAATATGAAATATTCAACAATTAATTAATTTTGGCCATAATCTACACGAACTTCATAAAATCAGAAATTAAGTCATTCTGGCAGTAAAAAACTAAAATGAAAACAAGTAAATAAATGACAAGATAAGTCCTAGCTGTAAATAATGTATTAAATTTTCATTTAATTTAAATTATTTGCAGCAAGAACTTATTTTTTACATTTATTTACTTGCTTAACTTTTATTTAGGCTTCTACCAAGAAACTATCATTCTAAGATAAACAAGAAAAGGAGATTATGAAATGAGAGATAAAATAAATATTAAGTGAAAATATATACGCCTTTTTGCTGCAACTTTGAAAAATGACGACATCCTTGATAAGAAATCAAAACTTCGATTATATAACTGCTAAATTTTACGACGGTTTCATGGTAGTAGCATAAGTTAAAGTTATTTAAAAGTTAAATTAAACTACTCTCTTTAGCCAGTAATATTTAATTAAAAAAAACTAGCAAGGTTTTGTGTTGTGAGCCACAGTTAGACAGACAGAAACACGAATTATTATTTAACATATTAATTTCCCAGTGAAATGTAAAAGTATTATTTTTGTAAATTGCGCATATAACTGTCAAGTTCATTTTATATAGCTGAAATGATATTTAATATAATTCAATTTAATAATTTCAATAAAGCGTTATATAACATTACGCAAAACCTATAATTAAAATTTTATGAGTCTTATCCAACCTTCATAGTTTACTAGTAATTAAATAAACATGACATTGATTTAAGTACAAAAAAGCGTAATTTAAAAACATGTTTTACGACATATTTCGACAGATTCATTCTCATTATCAAGTAAAAAACAAATCAATAAAAATAATATGGATTTTAATTTAGAAATTTATAATGTATAAATTAAAATCCATATTATATTTTAATTTGTTTTTAATTTGAAACATGTTCATTTTCAAATATGAAATAAGGCTTTTTTAATTTTAAAGGGGAACAAAGATTTGTGGCGTCAAATTTAAGGGGGAGTCTAACGTTTTGGGACGAAATGATACTATTATTATTTCCAAAAGCTTGTAATCATTAAAATCATTAAGATACCCTAATAAACAATTTCACATTTTTAAGCATGGGGAGGACTGGGAGTTGGAGCATTCTGGTACACAGGACAATACGCTGAGTTAATTAATTATGTCTCATCATTGGATCTTGCAACACCAATTATTTATAGCGCCAAATTAATAATGTGTTGGCCTTTGATTTTTCATTATACTAATGGAATGAGACATTTGGTAGGTTTTCATATTTTGCTGTTGCTTATATATAATAATAATTAATATGCGGTGTATTTATTATTATTATTATAAATTGAAACACGCCAACTGTGTATACAGTGGTACCTTGAGATACGAATGTTTTGAGATACAACATGAAATATTCTAAAATTTATACCTCGACATACAACGAAAAATTTGAGATACGAATTTGCGAAGTGTGATAATCGCATAGGTGATCCCTTGATGGCAGAGCGCTCGCTCAGCTTTCCTACTGCTGCTTCTACCCGCTATCTCGCTCTGTTTGGTTGTTGACATCAGAGTCCTCTGTATGGCCGCCATGGCTCCTGCACACCCTCTTGGCCTTATCTATCTGCCACCCAATACAAAATCTATACTTCAGCCCATGGATCAATAAGTTATCACCAATTTCAAGAAACTTTTCACAAAGCATCTTTTCAAGTGTTGCTTCGAAGTTACCGAAAATACGAACCTAACATTGAGGGAGTTCTGGAAGAATCATTACAACGTTGTGATCTGTCTTAAGCTTATAGATATTGCCTGGCAAGGTGTACCAAAAGAACATTGAACTCAGCTTGGAGAAAATTATGTCCAGATGCTGTTTTAGAACGAGAGGGATTTGATGGATTCGAACGAATCCTTGAGGAGGAGATAGTATCCATTGGTCGCTCCATGGGCCTAGAGGTAGACGAGGCAGATGTTGCTGATCTCATCGAGGAGTATGCTGAAAAACTCACAACGAAGGAGTTGAAAGAGTTACAGGAGGTTTCCCACTCGGAAGTAATGATGGAACTCAGCAGTGAGGTGGTAGAGTCGGAGGAGGAACTTACTTCACGTGAATTTAGTGATATCCTTGGCAAGTGGCAGGAAGTGTCTGATTTTGTGGAAAAAAGACACCCAGAGAAATTGTCTACAGGGAGACCGAGTGCCTTATTTGATGATAGGTGACTCACATTCTTTCGTAACATTTTAAAAAGGAGACAGAAACAGACCTCTTTTTGATCGTTACCTTGTGAAAGTCTCACGCACTGAAAGTCAGAAAAGTGAGGCCAAAAATGCATATTGTGGGTTCGTTTCATTCCGTTAGAACGCATTAATCTATATTGCATTATTTTAAATGGGAAAAATTGCTTTGACATACGACGATGATCGCGGAACGAATTAAATTCGTATCTCAAGGTACCACTGTATATTCTAAAATAACATTTCCTCAAGCTAGAAACTACATTAACAATAACTAAATGAAAATAAGAAAATTTAAACAAATTAACCAATAATAATCATAATCATTATTTTCAATATTAAAAACCAATAAATCTTGTCAATCAATTTTGAAAATAAATGCAACTCAACAAATTCAGCCAAATTTTGAAGATCTGGTTAAGGAAAAAACGCTGTCAAATATTTTTAAAAAATGAGAATACGATGATTATTTTTTTTCAATTTAAATTATATTCCAACGTTAATTTAAAAAAGCAGCATTTGTTCTTATTTGTTCATATTTTGTGCGATTGTTATTTTACAATTTTAGTTGAATAAAATATGTTTGAGTTATGGTTTTGCAGTGCGGCCCGCGTCCCGCGGCTTGATGTGCAATGCTTAATGTGACCCTTGGTTGTACATGAGTTTGGCATGCCTGTTTTGAATTAATTTTTGAAAAAACAATAAAATTTAAAATTCTTTTTACAAAACAAAATTTTTTGGCATTCCACAAAATTCTACTGAATATTATCTCAATTACATCCAATTACAGAGATAATTTACACAAACTTTGAACATCGAATTTACAACGTTTATTGCACAGTTGAACGAAAAGAATGCAGATGAATTTATGGTCTTTTTACATACCATTTGTGGAAACCGTTGAGTTATGTTGGAAGATGTGGAGAGAAAATGTAAATGAACATGAGAGAGAGTTGATGAAATTGCAATTCGTAAATTAATTGAATTTGCAATGTCAAATGTGAATTTTCTTTTTAATAACGGGTAGGTTGCTATGGGTTCCCCATTGGCTCCCACAATGGCTTCTATTTTCATGTCTAGTTTGGAGAAGAAAAGCGATAAAGATTATTTGATAATCGAAAATTTTACATCAATTTAATAAATACATTGCAGCAAGGGCTTTTTTTATTTATAATATTATTTATTATTTTATTATTATTTATTATTATTATTATTTTTATTATTATTATTAATTATTTTATTATTATTATTAATTATTATTTTTATTTATTATTATTTATTATTATTATTTATTATTATTTATTATTTTTATTATTTATTATTATTATTATTATTATTATTATTATTATTATTAATTATTTTATTATTATTATTAATTATTATTATTATTTATTATTATTTATTATTATTATTTATTATTATTATTTTATTATTATTTATTATTATTTTTATTATTATTATTTTTTATTATTATTATTTATTATTATTCATTATTTTATTATTATTTATTATTATTATTATTTTTATTATTATTATTAATTATTTTATTATTATTAATTATTATTATTTATTATTATTTATTATTATTATTTATTATTATTATTATTTTATTATTATTTATTATTATTTTATTATTATTATTTTTATTATTATTATTTATTATTATTATTATTATTATTATTATTATTATTATTTTATTATTATTCATTATTTTATTATTATTTATTATTATTATTATTCATTATTTTATTATTATTTTTATTATTATTATTTTTTATTATTATTATTTATTATGATTATTATTATTATTATTTGTTATTATTATTATTATTATTATTTTATTATTATTTATTATTATTATTTTTATTATTATTTATTATTATTATTTATTATTTTTATTATTATTATTTTTTATTATTATTATTTTTATTTTTATTATTTATTTTTATTATTATTATTATTAATTATTTTATTATTATTATTTATTATTATTAATTATTTTTATTATTTATTATTATTATTATTTATAATTATTATTGTTTATTAATTTTTATTTATCGTTACCGTAACTATTGACATCACCAGGCATATGATGCAGCAAGAGGATTCGACATCCCAACAACAATGAGAACTGGATATATTGCAATCGCTGTCTCCATTGTCCTGGCAACGCTATTTGCATCCGTTAAGTTGTAAATGTTTCACTGCGCCATTCGATATTTGTGAATTTATATTATTAATAAAACGCTTAATTAGTGAATAATAAGTTTTCGAAAGGATTTTCAATAACTATTTCTGTGTTGCATCAATAAATTATCTGTATGCATTCTAGATATCCTCCAATGGGGCGGCGGATGCGCTCGCCTCTCTATGCTTGTTGTTGTTGTCTGAATTATTATTATCATTATATTTTGTTATTGATTTTGGAGCATTATGAGTTCCTAATTGTGTTCTATATTTTAATTAACCTTAATATTTTGTTTTAATTATGTCTAATAATCCGAATCAATAGGCGTAAATGAAGATTCTAGATTATTGGAGAAATCTGACCAATAGATATCGTTGTAGAAATTGAGCCAATAAAAAGTCTGGAAAGTCCAAATGGAACTCAAAAATGGCTGAATTAAATTTTTTTAGTATATATAAAATGTCTAATGTTTATTTGGTATCTAAGAAAGTGTCTAATTCATCTCCGCGGGGTGATTAAAGTTTCATATTATTGTTGTTGTACGTTAGGATTGCCAGCTTTTATCCATAAATCCTTGTTTTAAAAAGGACATTTCCGTTACCAATTTTTTGCATCATCAATACTATAAAAAATAAAAAACGTATTTTTAAAAAGTTTAAAACCAACATTAATCTTTATTTTTAAATGAATATTTCAAAGTTGATTTAGCATTTTTCAGGAAAATGTTTGTCTTTTAGAATGTTTTCCGAAAAATTACTGCAACTATCATTTATATTAAAATACATAACTCATTCTTTTCTAAGATTAACAGAACTTCTGTTTCTATCTTCTCGGTTATTCCAAAGGGCATGTCCTTTTAATATAGGACAGTTGGCAATTCTATTGCATGCTTAAGATCGAAAGCTGTGGATTATATTTTAGATTGTTTTGATATAAAGGAGCATCTATTAATGTGGGAGAGGGGGTTTGCAAAACAACACGTTTAATTAAATAAATTGGAAAATTGCAGTAAATGAAAGTACATTTAAAGTAATTTCGATAGAAATGGTTTAATAAAGTTACACGAATTTAACCAACCGAAATAAATCCGGCAGTCGAATCAATAAAGATGTGAAATCTAGAGAAATATTTGTGGAAAGTTTCGGGACAAAGTAATAATAAGATTATTCAATAATTATTTCATAATTTTAAATAAATAAGCATTATTTGATTTTTTATCATGACGAAATTTATTATGGTACTTGGTCATCCATTTGGTCATAAGAAAGCATCCATTAAGTACGTGCCCTAAAAAGGTGGTTTCTACAAAAGGGGCAGGAAAAGGACAAAGTAGGGGTGTCCAAAATTGCTTTTTTTGAGGGAGGACCTTAATGATAATTCATAATTATATTTTCTTGCCTAATTTATTTAATTTAATTTCTTCACTTTTATTTGATTTATTTTCTTGATATTATGATTTCTGTAATTTTAGTTGTCTATTTTCTGTTTAATAATATAAGTTCTTTTGGTATGTCAGCTTTCATGTTGTTTGAGCGCTTTGCAAACAATTTGACTGTTGAATATCAACACAATTTTGGCAAGGTCTGGTCAAAGTAAAAATGCAGAGATTCAATAACGAAGAGACAAAATTTCACTCAATAGACAGTTTAGTCTATTATTGCAGAAGTCAGGCCAGTAGAAAGATCCAGAAACTTATCCCTAGAAATAGTTTTAAAAGAAATCACAGAAAGACAGAAAAAGTCATAAATCTTCCGCCCAATTCCGAATGTTTGATCCAACGTGAAATAATAAAAGAATCGATAACTAATTATAATATTATCAGTGAAGCGAAAAATAAAAACAAATCGATTTATTGCCATTTACAAAACATCCATAAATGCACAAGGAACACAGATAAATGATAAATCGACTAGCCGTGCGTCTGGTCATCTTCCACAAAGTCCAGCGCCTCTTCCTTTGAGACCTGATCGATATGGCTCACCTAAACCGAGATCAATTAGGCCACATCAACATCAATTACACAACCTTATTACGAAATTTGACCCCATAAAACCGCTCTGCTGCCTCCAGCATTTCCGGTCGGAAAGTGGTCGTTATGAATTGCGCATCCTTGCTGAGTCCCTTGATCATGTCAGCAACCGCCTTTCGATACTGCGGATCAAGAGCTGCATCGATCTCATCAAACAGATAGAACGGAGCCGGATCACATTTCTGGATCGCGAAAATCAAAGTGAGTGCCACTAACGATTTCTGTCCACCACTCAATTGATTCATGTCCTTCATTTGTGCGTCACCGCCAGTGAAACTCACTTCAATTCCCACACCAGTAAACCGTTCCACCTCGGGAATGGATGACGACGGATCCTCCTCATCGTCGAGCAATGTATCATCATGTTTTCCTTTCCTAATAATCAGTTCAGCTCTTCCATCTGGCACGAGTTTCTTGAAAATTTCTTGAAAATAATGAGACACTTGTTTGAATGTGAGCACGATTGCTTCGTATTTCTGGTGATCAAGTGCTTTCATTAGGTCGATAATTGCTTGATGTCCTTTATCGAGTTCCTCTTTTCGTTTCAACAGCTTTTCTTTTTCTTCGTTGTAACTGACAAATTGATCAAGAGCCTTTTTATTGACATGACTGTATCTTTTGATTTCCCGGTTTGCTTTATCCAACAGTTTATACAACTAATATCAATGAAGGTTTGATTAAGAATTCGAAACATAACTGTTGAGTTTTGATGCGCATTTCAATATATATATATATATATATATATTCCATTTATAATATTTATCGATAATTCAAATTTTTAAATCGTTGCAAATTAATTGATTGATATTTGAAAAACTAATCAATCCCAAAATTAAATTTAGACTGTCAGATTGGGAAGTTGAAACGGAAATCGGAAGGATGTTTTCCTTTTCAGATTATTTTTCAAAAAAACAGAAAGAAAAAAGAAAAACTTTAACCTAAGCAAGCAGAATAGCGCTAGGAAAATTGAATTCGATTTGAGAAAAGAAAAAAGGCTTTTAAAATCTCCGGCAAAATCGTTTATATTTTTCACTGTTGACTGTTTTAATATTTATCATTATTTTGGCTTGATAAATCAAATAAATATCAATACGATAACGTAGCTCAATATGAAAATCAATATAATAATATATATGCTATGCTTACGTATTGCAATTGCACTGCATGTAAACTGCATGTTACTATTAACACGTTGACGGACAGTAGGAACAAGCGAAGTTTGAAAATTGACACTATATGTTTTGACGATCGCACTACTCCCTTCACAACCACGTGCATACTGAATCTGCAACTCGTATAACAGGTGAAATATGAACTTCAACCTAAAAAGATGTTTTCAAAACACGACACTATGCTTCTACGTATACGCCAGTAAGTGCACATTTGTGCTGCTATAGCCGTAGTGTCTAAAAACGACCGTTTCGTTTTGGACGGCTATAGCAGTCATGCCACATTGTGAACTTCGCTTTGACGGCTATAGCCGCAATTGTCCGTCAACGTGTTAATAGAATCGTAAAATCAAATTTCTGAAAAATCATTACTGGATTTTTTGGATATTATCGATTTTCATAGATCAATTGATTAAATATTTATAGCTTATTAGACTTGGATAAAATTCCTCACGTTTCAAAGACTAAAAATCAACTATTCTCAAAAAATTTTAATTTAAAAATAATCAATATTTCCAACTTAGTGAAGTGCATAGTGAAGTTGTACATTTAAGCCTGGAATAGCATGAACAGGACTATTTATTGGCAGTCCGGATTTTAATTGCGCATCGATAATTGCAAATATTGATATTTTTATAAAATATGAAAATTTATCGATTTTGAGTATCTATTTTGCATGTTATGGTAATTCAATAAATCAATCAATTGAATAAATAAAATAAATAACTTCAATCTCACAGAAATCAATATTTTTGTAAAATTTGATTGATTTTATCCCTTTGGATAAATGGAATTGATAAAATCAATATATTAAACCTTCATTTCTTTTTTAAAAATAAAATCAATGTAACAATAGCATAATTTTATAGTAATTCTATAATATTGATTAATTTGTTGAATTTATATTAAAAATCAATGGTTTTATAAAAAAATTTAAATTATCGATCAATATTTTTTGAGACAAATGCATGAAATCTATATTATTAAAAATAAAATCAATGAAACAATAGCATCATTTTATAGTAATTCTATATTATTGATTAATTCATTGAATTTTGATATAAATAAAAATCTTTATTGATTTTATCCCTTTGGATAAATGAATTGCCATGGATACACAGAGAAACTTACTCAATGATTATAAAATCAATCCTAAATGTGAAAATATATAAATAAATCGATAATATAGATTTCCCAAAAATAATCAATAATCAAATCGACTAACTTGTTTCATCGTTTTATCATTGAATTTCTCGAGAGCATCAGCTGGCAGTGAACCGATTTCTCGAATTTTTCTCAGCGTTTCTTCTTTCTTTTTCAACAACTGACTTTGTTTCGATTGCATCTTTTCCAGATTCTGTTGGTCATCTTGAATGCTGTCAGCGTAATCCTTTTCTTGGGACCGCAAATTCTCCAATTGTGTTTCCAATCGTCGCTTTTCCTCCTGGACTTCTGCCAGCTTTTCCTCGCTACTATTAACCTGCTTCTGATCGGCTTCAATTCTTTCATCGATCTGAAAACAAACCCCCGATTCAGTCCGATTTCTATGCGATTTCAATTGATATTTACCGCGCGTAATTCATCCTCCGCTTCTTGCAGTCGCTCGGTGATGTCAGTTTCCGACACTTCTGTCATCTCCGCTTCCAATTGGTCCTTTTTACGCATCAAGTTATGATCTAATAGAGTTTCGTTTTCCGTCTTTTCCGCTTCTAAACACATCCGTTCTGTGTAAGCTTCTTTAGCTTTGATGGTGAGCCCTTGGATGGTTTCGTTCAGTTTGTCCACCTCCCGCTGTTCACTGGTAGATAACTGTGTCAATAAGTCCGTTCCTAATTCCACTTGATAAGATTCCCTAGTGTATTTCATCTGTTCCAAATCATGCCTCAAAGATGTCAATTTCCATTCCTTTTGTGGTTTCGCTTCCGTTTTTGCATGTTGTTCCTCTTTCCATAGATATATGTCTTTCTTCAATTTATCAAAGGTCATCCTTTACAATATCAATATACGGTTTGCGGTTTCAATGAGCCTACTTACTCATGCTTTGCTCTAACTGTTTCTTTTCGTTGTAGTTTATCGATTATCTCGTTTATTCCAGAATCCAACACTTCTTTTCTCGTAATGTAATTCTGTTGCACGTTTTCGGTTTCTTGGATTTCCATTTCCATTTTTTGTTTACGTTTCTGTAATTCTAACCTCGAAAAGCGTTGATCATAATACCCACCGGTAAGCGTTCCTCTTCGTGAGACTTGGTCTCCTAGAATGGTTATTGTCGCTTTATTAGTAGCGCGATTTATGGGATGGTTAGAGCAATGCATAATAATGTCTCATTCAGTCCGCTAACTCCAGTTTTCAGGCAAATTATCATCAAGTGATGAAATATTGGGTTTAAGGGACAATTTTATTTGTTTTAATTCCTCCAATTAACATTATAGATTTATATGTGGTGTAAAATAAATAAATAAAATAAATAAAACATATATCAATTATTGGAAAAACATACTTTTTAATATTAAATAATTTTTAAGATATTTTTAAATAATTTTTAAAATATTTTTAAACATTTTTAAATAATTTTTTATTATTTTTAATTATTAAATAATTTTTAAATAAGTTAAAATATTTTTAAATAATTTTTAATTATTTTTTAAATATTTTAGTTATTTCTAAATAATTTTAAATAATATTTTAAATATTAAAAATTATGTTTTTCAATAATTTATATTTTTTTAATTTATTTTACGCCACATTATAGATTTATATGTAATAGTTGTGATTGTTTATAATTTCGACTATAATTTTATTAGAAGCGCGAATTTATAGGATGGTTAGAGCAATGCATAATAATGTCTCATTCAGTCCGCTAACTCCAGTTTTCAGGCAAATTATCATCAAGTGATGAAATATTGGGTTTAAGGGACAATTTTATTTGTTTTAATTCCTCCAATTAACATTATAGATTTATATGTGGTGTAAAATAAATAAATAAAATAAATAAAACATATATCAATTATTGGAAAAACATACTTTTTAATATTAAATAATTTTTAAGATATTTTTAAATAATTTTTAAAATATTTTTAAACATTTTTAAATAATTTTTTATTATTTTTAATTATTAAATAATTTTTAAATAAGTTAAAATATTTTTAAATAATTTTTAATTATTTTTTAAATATTTTAGTTATTTCTAAATAATTTTAAATAATATTTTAAATATTAAAAATTATGTTTTTCAATAATTTATATTTTTTTAATTTATTTTACGCCACATTATAGATTTATATGTAATAGTTGTGATTGTTTATAATTTCGACTATGATTTTATTAGAAGCGCGAATTTATAGGATGGTTAAAGCAATGCATAATAATGTCTCATTCAGTCCGCTAACTCCAGCTTTCAAGAAAATTAGCACCAACTGATGAAATATTGGGTTTAAGGGACAATTTTATTTGTTTTAATTCCTCCAATTAACATTATAGATTTATATGTGTGGTGTAAAATAAATAAAACATATATAAATTATTGAAAAACATAATTTTTAATATTAAATAATTTTTAAAATATTTTTAAATATTTTTAAATAATTTTTTATTATTTTTAATTATTAAATAATTTTTAAATAAGTTAAAATATTTTTAAATAATTTTTAATTATTTTTTAAACATTTTAGTTATTTCTAAATAATTTTAAATAATATTTTAAGTATTAAAAATTATGTTTTTCAATAATTTATATTTGTTTTATTTATTTTACACCACATTATAGATTTATATGTAATAGTTGTGATTGTTTATAATTTCGACTATGATTTTATTAGAAGCGCGAATTTATAGGATGGTTAGAGCAATGCATAATAATGTCTCATTCAGTTCGCTAACTCCAGTTTCAAGCAAATTAGCACCAACTGATGAAATATTGGGTTTAAGGGGCAATTTTTATTGTTTTAATTCCTCCAATTAACATTATAGATTTATATGTGTGGTGTAAAATAAATAAAACATATATAAATTATTGAAAAACATAATTTTTATAATATTTTTAAATATTAAATTATTTTTAATTATTTTTTAAATATTTTAGTTATTTCTAAATAATTTAAAATAATTTTTAAATAATATTTTAAATATTAAAAATTATGTTTTTTAATAATTTATATTTGTTTTTTTTATTTATTTTACACCACATTATAGGTTTATATGTAATAATTGTGATTGTGTATAATTTAGACTATAATTTTGTTATAAACTTTTATTTTGTTTCACTTTAAATTGTATTATAAAATTTTTTGTTTATTTATATTATTGATCGAAATATTTTTAATTTAATAAAAAACAGAGGAAACGATTTTTTTATATAAACTTTTATTTTTATCAACTTTTAAACTTTTATAAGGACTTTTTTTGTGTTTCACCATTGATTTCTCTATAAGTGACAATGATTTTTAAAAATATGATTCATAGTCAAATTTTCTAGAATTTATTATTTTTAACTTTTACATTTCGACCAAAAATAGAATTAAAATAAAAAACTGAAAATTGGATTTTAAAATACTTAAAACTTGTACAGATCTGTATAGATATAATTTTTTAAAAATTTATTTTAATTTAATATTTGTGAATTCAATATGAAAATTTGGTTTAAAAATATAAATATATATTTTATAGAAAAAATAAAATAATAATATAACTAAAAAAATAAAATTAAAGGTTAAATTATCAAAATTTTACTTTTTCTAAAATATTAATTTAAGCAGTGTTTATTTGGTTTCACTTTAAACTTGTTTGTTAATTTCAAATTTCTAAATTTTATTGATTATTTATACTATTGATAAATTAAGTAGTTTATTTATATTATTGATCGAAATATTTTTAATCAAATAAAAAAAAGATTAAATGATTTTTGGTATATAAACTTTTATTTTTATGAACTTTTAAAATTTTATTATTTTTCTTACATATTTTTTGATCACTTTTTTTCTGGTTTGTGATTTTTTAAATTCGAAAAAATTTATTTTTATGTTCTTATTCATTCACAAATTCGACATTTAATTCAATAGAAATTTATATAGAAATACAATTTAGATAAATAACTATGTCAGCCAATCTCCATAATATTTACTCATAAAAATTAATAAAAAGAATAATAATAGTTAAAAAATAAAAAAAATAATAACATGAATAAAAATAAATAATAATAATAATAAATAATAATAAATAAATAATAATAAATAATAATAAATAATAATAATGAAAATAATAATAATAAAAAATAATAATAATAATAATAAATAATAATAATAAATAATAATAATAACAATAAATAATAATAAATAATAATAAATAATAATAATAAATAATAAATAAATAATAATAAATAATAATAATAATAATAAAAAATAAAAAATAATAATATTAATAATAATAAACAATAGCATTAATAAGATAAATAAAAAAATAACATAAAATAATAAAATAAAAAGTAATTATAATATAATTTGTCGATACCGGAATCATTTATAGAAATATAATTTAGATAAATAAATGTGTAAGCCAATTATCGCAATATTGATTCCAAAGATGAAATATATGGATTTTTAAAAAAATTGTCTGCATATATAATTTTTAATATTTGTGAATAAAATTTGAAAACTTTGTTAAAATAAATAAATATATTACTGAAAAAATGATAAAAATAATAATAATAACATTAATAAATAAAATAAAAAAATAATAATAATAAATAAAAACATTAATAAGATAAATAAGAATAATATCATGAAATAAAATAAATAAAAAAAATAAATAAAAATAATAATAAAAATAATAAATAATAATAATAACATAAATAAAAATAATTATAATAAAAAAAAAAATAAAAATAATATTAATAAAAAAATATTAAAAAATAAAATAAATAAATAATAAAAATAATAATTGTAATAATAATAAAAATAATAAATAATAATAATAAAATAAATAAAAATAATTATAATAAATAAAAAAAATAAAAATAATATTAATAAAAAAATATTAAAAAATAAAATAAATAAATAATAAAAATAATAATTGTAATAATAATAAAAATAATAAATAATAATAATAAAATAAATAAAAATAATTATAATAAATAAAAAAAATAAAAATAATATTAATAAAAAAATAATAAATAATAACATTAAATAATAAAATAAATAAATAATAAAAATAATAATAATAAAAATAATAATAATAAAATAAATAAAAAAATAAATAAAAATAATTATAATAAATAAAAAAAATAAAAATAATATTAATAAAAAAATAATAAATAATAACATTAAATAATAAAATAAATAATAATTTATAATTATAATATAATAAATTCAATTAAATTCAAATTATAATCCAATCAAATTTAAGAATAATGTGGAAATAAAAATACATTTAAATTACCGTCGAGTGTTACGCAATCAAAGTTGAGATTTTTGGCGAGAGTTGTAGCGATTTCAATGCTACGACAAACGAGAGTTTTACCGAAATTGTGCAACATAACATTTTGGAACTTGGCATCAAACGTCAACCGCGACATCATGGGTATCGCATCCTAAACCGACACAATCAATTGATTATATATTGCTAGCACACATCTGATGTGCATTGGAGTCTCACATTTGTTTCCGGATAAACCGATTCCCTCGCGTGCAATCGATTGATGGGAAAGAAATTGATTTCTCCTGGGAAATTGTGCTTGTTGACTTCTTGCAGAATCTTGATGACGAGTTCCTCATTCTCAACGACATGATAGAACAGTCGGGTTCCAGCTGTCACCTCGACACTCGTGTAGAACGTATCGGGACAATTTATCAACTCAATCAATGTCCCATAATACCCCTGCACTACATGGCAATCGGAACCGAATTTCTCACGGAATATCTCAATCACTCGTCGCACTGAATCCAGTCCATTTAAAATACTTTTCCCCGTTATTGATCGTAAATTATGTTCCGTTCGGTTCAGTTCATCTCGTAGATTATTCAATTGCTGTTGGACTTTACTTTCCTGTCGATAAACCGTTTGTCTATCTGCTTGGACTTCGTCTTTCTGTCGTCGTAATTTCCGCAATTCCTCTGAAACGGCCTCCAATTCCTGCCTGACGCCTTCCATGTTTGCCTCAGCTCCAGAGAGTTCATTCACTAAATCTTCAATCCGCTTTATGTCGCTATCGATTTCGTCTGACAATTTCCTAATCGTATTTTCTTTGTCTTTTATAGCTTTGTTTAAACTCTTCATTTGTTCTTTAATCCATTCGTCTCGCTGAGTGCGACTCTGGAACTGATTTACTCGGCCTTGCTTAGCAAACAATTCCTTCCTGCGATGCTCAGCATCACTGAGACTGTTTCCCATTTCATCTTCCTTTGCCCTAGCGAGTTCGTATTGTGGTTTTATCTCTTCCAATCTCTTTTGCACTTGCTGGATCTTTAGCATAACTCTTTGGAGGTCTTTTTGCGCTCTAGCTCTAGCATTAGCTCCACCGCGTTTGGTGGTTTTATAATCGTTAACCAACAGTTGCAACTGTTCTCGTCGCTGTAACTTTTCACTCAACATCGATTGTATTTGTTCAACTTCGTCAATCATTTGACCTTCTTTCAAACGTAGATCTCGATAATCACGCTCAAGTTTCTGTTCAATTCAAAAGTCGATTAATTTGTACCAGAAATTCTTTTTACAATTAAAATAAAAATTAGATTATCGAGAAAAAAAAGTTCCTAAATTTTTAAAATTTGTAATTATTTACTCAAAATGTAAAATTGAAAAAGGAAAAAATAATGAAATCGAAAAAGAAAGTTTAAAGAAAAAAGTAATGAATTTAAAAAAGAAAGAAAAGGAAAAATTTATTGAATTTAAAAAAAAAATTTAAAGAAAAAAATAATGAATTGAAAAAAGAAAGAAAAGCAAAAAGAAAAATGTAATGAAATTTGAAAAATAAAGTTTAAAGAAAAAAGTAATGAATTTAAAAAAGACAGAAAAGAAAAAAGAAAAATGTATTGAATTTAAAAAAGATAGAAAAGGAAAAAGAAAAATGTAATGAAATTAAAAAAGAAAGATTAAAGAAAAAAGTAATGAATTTAAAAAAGACAGAATAGAAAAAAGAAAAATGTAATGAAATTAAAAAAGAAAATTTTAATAAAAAAGTAATGAAATTTGAAAAAGAAATTTTAAAGAAAAAAGTAATAAATTTAAAATAAAAATAAAATATAAAAAATTAAAGAAATCGAAAAAGAAAGAAAAGGCAACGTGAATTTTAATGAGCGGTGTCCTTTATTATCCTTTATTTTTTTGCAGCACTCCAACTGTTTTCGTCGCTGTAACTTTTCACTCAACATCGATTGTATTTGTTCAACTTCGTCAATCATTTGACCTTCTTTCAAACGTAGATCTCGATAATCACGCTCAAGTTTCTGTTCAATTCAAAAGTCGATTAATTTGTACCAGAAATTCTTTTTACAATTAAAATAAAAATTAGATTATCGAGAAAAAAAAGTTCCTAAATTTTTAAAATTTGTAATTATTTACTCAAAATGTAAAATTGAAAAAGGAAAAAATAATGAAATCGAAAAAGAAAGTTTAAAGAAAAAAGTAATGAATTTAAAAAAGAAAGAAAAGGAAAAATTTATTGAATTTAAAAAAAAAATTTAAAGAAAAAAATAATGAATTGAAAAAAGAAAGAAAAGGAAAAAAAAAATGTAATGAAATTAAAAAAGAAAATTTAAATAAAAAAGTAATGAAATTTGAAAAAGAAAGATTAAAGAAAAAAGTAATGAATTTAAAAAAGACAGAATAGAAAAAAGAAAAATGTATTGAATTTAAAAAAGATAGAAAAGGAAAAAGAAAAATGTAATGAAATTAAAAAAGAAAATTTTAATAAAAAAGTAATGAAATTTGAAAAAAAAAGATTAAAGAAAAAAGTAATGAATTTAAAAAAGACAGAATAGAAAAAAGAAAAATGTAATGAAATTAAAAAAGAAAATTTTAATAAAGTAATGAAATTTGAAAAAGAAAGTTTAAAGAAAAAAGTAATGAATTTAAAAAAGAAAGAAAAGGAAAAAGAAAAATGTTATGAATTTAAAAGAAAAAGGAAAAATGTAATAAAATTAAAAAAGAAAATTTAAAGAAAAAAGTTATAAAATTAAAAAAAGAAATTTAAAGAAAAAAGTAATGAATTGAAAAAAGAAAGAAAAGGAAAAAGAAAAATGTAATTAAATTAAAAAAGAAAATTTAAATAAAAAGTAATGAATTGAAAAAAGAAAGAAAAATGTAATGAATTTAAAAAAAGAAAGGAAAGGAAAAAGAAAAATGTAATGAAATTAAAAAAGAAAGTTTAGAAAAAATAATGAATTTAAAAAAGAAAAGTTTAAAGAAAAATGTAATGAAATTGAAAAAGAAAGTTTAAAGAAAAAAATAATGAATTTAAAAAATGTTTCACTTGCAGCAAATATACACATTGAATTGTCATTGGCCAATTTCCGCCAATCAAATATGATATTTATTTTTATGCTGGTTTTATGCGGATAATTGTTTGTGAGTGAATTTTATATAGATTTTTATTAATAATAAAATTAAATAAATAAATTATACAAAAATAAAAATAATAAATAAAAATAATATATGATAAATAAATATATAAAAAAATTTTTAAAAATTAAAAAATAATAATAAAAATTAAATAATCGATAAAAATAATTTAAAAATTTTTTTTTATATTTTAAAGGATAATAAAGAAAAATAAATTTAAAAATTATAAAAATTAAATAAATAAATCTCACAAAAATAAAAATATTAAAATTATGAAAAAAAATCATTTAATAAAAATAATATATTATTAAAAAAAATTTTAAAATAAAAAATATTAATAATTAAATAAATCAAAATAATAATTTTAAAAAATTTTTAATTTTAATGGTTATTAAAAATAAAAAAATAAAATATAAAAAATAACATAATAAATTAAAGAAAAATCATAAAAATCATAATTATAAAAAAAATAAAAAATATTACAAAAATATAATAAATTTAAAAAAATCATAAAAATAATTAAAAATGAAATAAATAAAAATTATAAAAAAGAAATAAAAAATTATAGTAAAAAACATTAAAAATAAGATAAATAAAAATTATAAAAAATAATAATTATAAAATAAATAAAAATAATAAAAATTATAAATAATAAAATTATATAATAAAAAAAATAAAAATTATTAAAAAATAATAAAAATCAAATTTTAAAAATGAAAGAAATAAAAAATATAAAAAATAATTATAAAATAAATAAAAATTATAAATGGTAAAATCATATTATAAAAGAAATAAATAAAAATTATATAAAAAAAGAAATAAAAAATTATAATAAAAAAAATTAAAAAGAAGATAAATAAAAATTAGATAATAAAAAAAATAAAATTTATTAAAAATAAAATATAAAAAATAAAATCAAAAATTGCCGAATGAAAAATCCAATAAAATTCACCTCGATGTCATCGGCGCATTTCTTGGCAGCCTTCCTCATGTCGAGCGTATTGACCGAGCTCTGCTCCCGCCTGTCCTTTATCTCATCCAATTTCCGCTTGATGTCCTTCAGTTCCCGATCAAAAATCGTAAATTCCAAACTCCGCCGATCTCGATCGCATTTCTGATACTCCTTCAATTCCTTCGTTTCCGATTCCAGCGTCCTCAACCTGTCATCGATACTCGACAATAACTCATTGATTTGGTCCATTTTCGCTTCACTTTCCTTGAATATTTGTTTACTTTCTTCCTTTCTCTCATCATAGACTCTCGTTCCGGCAACTTCTCGCAACAATTTCAATCTTTGATTGTCTGGCGCGGTGGCTAATTGAGTGATTTTGCCTTGCTTGACAATATAATACGGATTGCTTCGACTGAAACCGGCGCTTTCCAATAGATTCATCACATCGGTTTTTGTAACCATTTTCTTGTCTAGAAAATATTGATCCTTTTTATTTCCGATAATTCGACGCAGTGAAACTTCGGTTTTATCAAATGGAATACGATTGTCACTATTATCAAATATTATTTCCACATACGCCGATACTACTCTTGGGCCGGTTCCTTCGTGAAGCAAATTAATTCGTTCTTGTGGACTTAAATGACTATATTCATCGGATAATACAAATTGAATAGCTTGAAAAAAGTTGGATTTTCCTGAACCATTTCGACCAACTGAAAACGGTTTTAAAGTCATTTGATAACTATTTTTTAATATATACCAATAATGTTATGATGTGGGTCAAACTCTCCAGGGCAAGTTTGATCACGATAACTTCGAAATCCTTGAATAATTACTTTTTTAATGTACATAGTACAGGAACACCCTTATTAAAATTAAGAAGTCAACTTTGTATTTAAATTGACAAATGTTTAATACAAAAATTTTAAAAATAAAATATAATATGAAACAAACTTTTGAAACCTGTTAAACTTTCGTAAATATTTCAATATTATAAAATTAAATTAAAGCAAAAAATTTTTTTCAAATTAGAATAAATATAAAGCTATATTAAAACAATATCGAATAATTATGTTTGATAAACTTATCAGACTTCTATTAGGCATAAATCTGTTAATTTTAAATAAATACCTAAGCTTGATTATTTAAAATACTACGTTTTTTTTCAAATAATACTTTTATTCAAGTTATAGGGTTTTATTTTTTCTAGTATGTTAATGAGTATTGATTGTTGTAAATAGACTTTGTTGTAGAAATGTATCAAGCTAACTCTATTACATATCCAAAAACTAGTTTTATTTAATAATGAGTAAGAAATTTCAACAATAACACAATATTTCCCAGATTTTAAAACATTAATTTCTAGCAAAACTATTTTATAATTGATGAGTTATATAGTATGAGCAATTTTAACAAGAAATAATTTACAACTTATCTTTATCTCAGCCAATACCCTGTATATTTAAATTCACACTAAAAACATATTAACGATGAACAAAATTTACATATACTCCTACATTGCACTTTATGTGTTATTTACGCCCATTCGCAGGCTGTGTGTTTTTGTTGCCTCACTTTGGTGTCCTCTCTAGAAACTTTCCAATTGCATAGGTCATTATTTCCTCGTCGACTCTTTATTTTCCATTTATTCAAACTCGGCCATATAGCATATTTCGGATTTGATATCGACGGCCTGTCCATGAAACAAAACGCGATAAATTACGATTTGATTCACGATCTATTAGAATATATTATATTCCAATAGACCGTTATCAAAAAGTTCTTCGAAAACTTGTACGCGAGTTTTTTATGTTTATTTATCAAAGAAGCCTGTCTTTCGTCTTTTCTATTTTTTAAAAAACACTTTCTCGCTCCCAATTAGCTCTCACAATCTCTTCGTCCGTGTTAATTTCATTTGGATTTTCACAAAGATTGCTAGCCTGAAGCTCAATTTTAAACTGGCGCTTCATCACGAACTGTGTCTTCCTAAACATTTGCATTCTTGTGTTCATAATCTGTAATATCACCATGATTCTTAGGTGGAAACTCTACTACATCCACAGGAATATTAACTCTTTCCTCGTAATTAAAGCTTGGGTCGCTTATAATGCCTTTCAAATCTCGAAAAGTATAAGATCATTTGGATCTCGTAACTAAAACTGAAATTGAAGTTTTAACAAAATAATAGACAAAAAAATTTGATTAACAACAATCGTAACCACAGAAACAAAAAAGTATAAGGGAAGTGTCCTTAGCTGATTGTCCTTTTTAACCTCTGATTCAAGTAATTACTTTTGAGAAGTAATTTGATACTGAAAACTCAAATCACAAGATGAGCAGCAAGAAATATTGGAGTATTTGTGTACATTCATAGAACAACCCCAGCCACCCACCCATCCACTAATTCGTTTTTTATTTCTTGTATAATTAGAATATTAATCATGGCTCAATCTCAAGATATCGGACTCGTTAAATGGTTTAACTTGAAGAATGGATATGTATTTATTTATTATGAAAATGAAAGATGCGACAAAGCTAACTTTATTAAATTTAAATCTATTGCTTCAGCTCTCGCTTTCGACATGACTGGGCGTCCAACAGGCTAAGCGCTGCTTTATGCAATTTACAGAATGGGTATTGCTGGAAGAGAATGAATTGATTATTTAAGGAAAATCCTGTCAGACCAAGGTAACAGTTTTACAACTACCGTCGAAAGAGAAGTTACCCGAGATATTAAAGAAAAATTGTGTTATATTGATCTGGATTCAAATGAACAAGAAATTCAAACCGCAGACTCTTCATCGTCACTTGAAAAGAGTTACAAAAATTCACAAATAGCAGAATGGTAATGAAACGGACACAAATTCAAAAACGGAAAGTAGACAAAGATAAGCTGAGAGCGGAATATCAAAAGATATTAAAAGAGCATGAGAATAAACTAGGCTAGCCATTTGAGCTGAATTTGCCGGGACATTTCGGATTTTGAGCAATTGGCTCGGGTCCCGGCCTGGACGCTATTTGTCCCGGCATTATTAATTTGATCGAAATTGTGAACTAAATTTTATGTTTTTCAGAAATAAGGTACTATAAAGTATTGCTACAATACAATTATGTTTAAATTAGTAAGTCAGTTCATCTTAGACCTTTATTAATTCAAATAAAAAATTTTACTAACAATAAATTTCTAAAATTTTGCTTCTTTGAACAATATTTTGATGACACATGTAAATTTACGAACCCTTTAATTGAATTTAAATTTTTGACTAAATGAGTAAAAAAACTTTAAGTTAAAAGAAATTTTACGAAGAAAATGTGTCTCATTGGATGAGATCAAAGGTTTTTCCGGAAACAAATTTGAATAACAATTTTTATCCATTTTCGAAA